>PVLA01010064.1:35268-67812 GCA_004027455.1 Hydrochoerus hydrochaeris | reverse complement strand
CCAGAGACGGGCAACTAGGACCCATATGTTATGCCACCGGCCGCCTAAGACAGGCACAGGACCAATTGCTGTCCTGCAGGCCCATGACGGGTAAGGCCTGGTTGGGTACATGTGAAGAGTCCTTGACCTAAGACAGGCGCTGTCCTTCCAGGGACTGCCACTCCCATAAATGATAAGGAAAGCAATGTAGGGAGTGGCCTAATAATCTCACACATCTCTTCCTCCTGGGGACTACGTCGGCTTGCATTTCCCCGGGCTGACTCAATGTCAAGATTAAAATGTTAATTGATACCTATTGCCCTGAACCTGGGGCGATTCCTGCTTGGGGTTGAGGTTAAAACCTATTGTTTAGGATTATCCCTGCCTGGCCCTAAGCCTGGGGTGTTTCCTGCTTGGGGCTGGGGGTGGCTGCCAAAGGTTAGAAAATATATATTCCAGCTTCTAAAAAATAAAGCGGATTCAGATTCACTCACAGACTGATGTGCAGTGTTTTCTGTCTCTCAATCGCCGACTCCCTGACCACCTTTGGGAAACCCTAGCCCTGCTGCAGCTGGACTCCGGCAAGAAGTCAAGCACAATATTTAAATAACTTTTACATTCTGAATATATCTGGAGAGACAGGGAGTTGCAGATTCTCAGGAAATCCAAAACTCCAAGTTAGCTAATAGATTTAATTTTACTCCATCCAAATTGCTCTTCACTTTTTCCCAAACCTCAACTTTTTATTGTGACGGAGAGCAGCAGAGGCTCACATTCCACCTATCGATCACAGTTGGTGACATATTCGCTTCCTAATGTAATCTTGAAATGGCAGCACATCCATAATTAATCTGGAAGTAAGCTGTCTCACCCATCAAACAGGTTTCCAATATAGAAGGTCTTTGGGCAGTGTCCCAGCAATCTTAAAGGTTGTTTTCTGTTCACCACTTCAAGAAAAGCAATAAAGACACTTTCCGGAAAACGTATCTTTCTCATATGCACAGTGTCTGATGATAAATTGGTAGTATACTGTAGATTGATGGCAAATATTTTTGTGCCTGGGTTGGATGTCAAGAAAGCAGGCACCACTTTCACTATTATATTCTCAGGTTAATATTTATAACCTTACTCAGCAGAAATATAAGTTGCAATGCTGCCAATTACTGACGCTTATAGGCCCAGAGGGACTCAGAGAGCCTGAGGCTGAGTCAGCTGGCCGGTTCTCTCAGCCCTGGAGTGGATGCTGTCTCTTCCAGTGGTGGTCACCCACCTCCCCACCTCTGCCTGGTTATGTCTTTCAAGTGAATTTAGTGGGTATTTATTAAGCACCTACTACATGGAGAACACAAAGATGGTTAGGGTGGCAACATGCTGGAAGACATGGTAAGTACACATGACACTTAAATGATAATACAGAGCCACAAAGGGTCACATGATGGTGTGAGTGGCAGAGAGGCAGGTACTGTAGGAGTTAGCAGTGGCCAGGGAAGGGGAGGGACTGCAATGTGAGAGCAGAAGCCAGGACCATCACAAATCAGAAGGGGAGAGACAAGCAGACGTGTTTTCCTTTGGAGAGTTAAGTCCCAAGGGATGGAGAGGACAAGCCATGCCTAGAGGTCCACATATCATGGCTGGTGAAGGTGGCCCAGAGTTTTCACCATGGCAACTTGCAGTATTTTTTCTTTTTGTTTTTTTGGTACCAGGGCTTAAACTCAAGACTTCACACTAGCCAGGCAGGCGCTTATGCTGCTGAGCCAAATCCCCAGGCCCTACACCATGGCAACTTAATAATTTTGGTGTTCCATCAAAATTCAGTTGTTGCAAACCTAATCCCCTGGTGACTGTATGAGGAGGTGAAACCTATGAGACGTGATCAGGTCATAAGGATGGAGCTCCCAAGAAAAGATTAGTATCCATATACAAGAAATCTCAGAAAGTTCCCCCCACTTCTCCATGTGCCCCCATGAAGCCCAAACTCTCAGTCAACACCAAGTCCTCAAGCTCTCTTATCTTAGACTTCTCAGCCTCCAGAACTGTGAGAAACAAATTTTGTCAGTTATCAGTCGTATAGTCTATGGTATTTGGTTATGGCCACTCAAATGGACAAAAACACCAGAGACTAGTTTTTTCGACCAAATTCCATGGCTAGTATGGAGTCTGAACTTTAAGAATGGTTTATTTTCTTTGTAACATACTCAACTGTCCATAAGGTAGGCCAATTAACAGATTATCCATTATCTGTAATAGTAAATTCCTGGATCTTGAAATTTTATGTGTGGGATTATCCCAACATTTAGTCAACTGTTTAGTATCAGCCTATGTGCTCACCACAAAATTACATCTTATTTATTTATGTCTACTAGTGAGTCAACAACCCAAAACTGAATTTTCAAATAATGTAAGAGACATGCAAAGTTTTCTTCCAAGGGCAGAATGCTATGAAACCAAGAGGTGGAACCATGACATAAGGGTGTACATGGATGCAAGGGTAGGGCTGCCTAAAAAAAGGTCAGGACCAGGGCTTTGGCTCAGAGAGCACTGTAGGCTCAGCAAGGAAGAGAAAAGTTTCAGAGAAATGTGCCAAGTAGGAAGGAGCAGGCCAAAAGTAGAAGGCGGAAAAGAGGCATTTGCTAAGGGGCCACTCTAGGTCCTCTGCCGTGCAACCTTATTTTTCAATCCCTGCCACGCCCCAGCAAGATGGATTTCATTGTCTTCATCTGAAAAAGCACATTACTAAACTGAAACTTGGAGAAGCGAAACAACTTGCCCTGGTTTACGTAGTGTATAATACCTGAAACTGGATTAAAGCTCTGCTCTGATTTGCTCTAAAGACGTGTCATTGATATAATTATTCATTTGCAGTATTCATGAATACATTATTACACACAGGGCTGGGAGGCAGAAGGTGAGTCCTAGGGGCTGGTGAGGTAGCCCTTTGGGTAGGGGGCTTGTTTAGTATGTGCAGGGCCCTGGGTTCCATCCCCAATTGGCAAACAAACAAGTAAACATTCAGCAGGACTTGCAATCACATCTCCTAAGTGAGGTAGCCCTGGGGTCACCTGGCAGAATCAGAGGTTGAGGGGTGGTCTGGGGACCTCACAGACCCCTGGGGTGTCAATGTCATAGGCCTGTCATCTCTCCTCTGCCATTCTAAGCTCTCGGCACCTGCCATGGATCCTCCCAGTGTCTCCCCAGCACTCTGGCCCCTTCTTTCAGTAGCATCACCAGGACGTCCTGGGTCCCTTCCCCAGCTGCGCTGAGACCTTTTCTCCATCACAACCTTCCCTTGGCTTGAGCCTTGTCTGACTCTGATGTGTTTCAATGGTGTCGTGCACTTCTGCCCTGAAGCTGCCCTCTACATTTGTGCCCAGCTCGGGAGGTGCCATCCCTTTCTTGATCATGAGCCAAGCACTTTGAAAACTTATTCATTATTTTATCTCTGTATTCGGGTATCTCATCTCTCCAGCTTGAAGATAAACCCCTGGGAGGGTAGAGGGGATTATTGCAGACACACAGGGTTGCAGCCTGTCTGTTTGACATGTTTATTTCCCAGATGATGCTGCTGAGGCCCCAGGGGAGGGAAGTGACTGGGCCAAAGCCTTTAAAAAATGATTGTGGCAAAATGCACATAGCACATATCATCTAAATCATTTATAAATGTACAGTATGATCCAGTGGCATTCTATATATTCACTCTGTGGTTCACCATTGCTCCATTTATTTCCAGCACCTTTTAAACTTGCAAAATCAAAACTCTACTGTGGGACACTTGGTGGTTTGTGCTTTTTGACTTCTGTGTATGTTGCTTCTGGGAACACCGATGTGCACAGGTGTACATGGGTATACAAGTAGCCTGTGACCTGTCTCAGTGATTGTTTTCCACTAAGAGCACAGTGTCATCCACAAAGCAGAAATTCAGAAAAAAGAATCTTGAGTATAATCTTAGCTAGCCCCTCAACCTAGTTGCAGAGAAAAAATTTAAGCTTGTAAGGCAAAAGACTACCTGTTCTGTGACTTGGTTTCCCTGCTGATGTTCTCCAAATGTGGTCAATATTTAATCAAAATACACGGCTACTATGAAAGCCTGGATTTCCTTTTTACATCTCCCGTCTCTCCATGTGTATTCCAGAGAGTAGCAAATCCAATTCAGGACTTTCTATCTCCCTAAAGCAAGGCTTTTCCCTGGGAAATCCTTGAATGTGCCCACATTGAAAGCCCTAAGATGTTAGAAACACCAAGTTCAAGGATTTTCTTTGGTGAATCTCACCTCACGCCTCCTCCTGGGCCAGAGAAAGTACACAGCTGAACAGAAACACTATAGAAGCAGCTTTTTCCATTTCCTCCCTTTCTTTTTCTAAGAACTCTGTCTTTGAAAAAACCTTTATTCCAGAGCAACACTTTTAAGGTGAATTCAAGGACAGATGCCTTTCAGTAAGAACATTCAGTTCAGGGGGAGACTTTTAAAAAAATCTCCTTACATTTTCTTATATTCACCATCAAATTGACTTCCTCTTGTGATTATGATTATTATTTAGCATTAACATTCCAAAATGTGTCTCGATCCATTTTCTTAGTTAATAAATGGAGCAGATTTTCTCTACCCAACTGCTCCCAGTGACTTCTGTGCTCATCAGAGCATGGCCTATCATTTTGTGAGTTCCTAGAGCATGTTAAACCTTTCAGATTATGCTTTCCATCCAACATTTCTTTTGACCTGTGAAACAATTTCATCAAGGGAATAAGGCCAGGATCACTACTAGGCCCTTGAATGAGAAAGAAACAAAGGCCCAAGGGAAGAAGAGTGTTGAGGATAGTACATGACACTGCTCACCTTAGCAGAGGGTCAGAAAATACCACTGACTGCACTGGTATGTTTTTTACAATAAACCATCTAGAGACATGTGACTCCCAGACCCACTTCCTGTCCTGGGAGGAAATCAGTGCACCTCTGTGCCGGGCCTGTCTGGTTCATGCTGTTTTGGGACAGTCCAGGCAAAATGGCTTCAGGTAGGTCCTAATACAACAGTCCTTTCCCTGGCTCTGTTCCTTTATCCCTCTTTCTCTTCCTCTGGATACTTCTACTAATTTTTTTTAAAGAGGATTTAAAAAAAGTTCTAAAAATTAATTTAATGTTTTATTAATTAATTTAATGTTTTTATCAATATTAAACATATAAAACCAAAAACGGTTGGGACTAGTTACCTTGTCTGTTTTGTTCTCCAATTTCCCATCCCCAGCAGCATTTTTAACCCTTTTTGGCTGATTTAACACTTTCTCCTTTGCTGGAGATGGTGGTACATACTTGTAATCCCAGCTACTAGAGAGGCAGAGGCAGGAGAATCTCAAGTTTGAGGCTGGCTTTGGTAATGTGGTAAGGCCCTGTCTCAAACTAAAAAAAGGAAAAAGAAAGAAAACAAAAAAGGGGGCTGGGCAGTAACTCAGTGGTAAAGTGCTCTCAGGTTCAGCCCCCAGCACTGCAAACAAGCACCCAAACAAAACAAGCAAACAAACCAAGGAATGGACTTTCCCTTCACGGAAGAAGGTAAAACTAAGGTCTTCACATACTCATCTCAGAACAGGGATAAGAACACTGGTCCAACGTCAAACATTTCCACATAGCCCTGTCCAGGGTAGAACATGTACCAGCAACTTCTTCCCAACTAAAGAACTGCAGCTTTGACCTGATTTCATCCCACCACTGTCTAGTTAAAAAATATGAAGATATTCACCCACCATCGCAGAATTAGCACCACTTTCTGACAACATCTAACCCAACATCTAACCCAGCACAAACCTGCCCCCAAATCACCTAACCCAAACTCAAGTCTTACAGATAGTTCTTGCCGGCACCTTCTTACTGAGCTGCCCTGTGGTCCTCCATGAAGGGCAGTCTTTCTAGCTCTGATGAGACCATAAATCCACATTTGTTTTAAGACAGATTTGTTTTCCTAGTGTCAGTGCCTATGACTTATGGATGGAGTAGAGGTGCTGTCAACACTCATCTGAGAGCCCTTCTGCCTTGGGTGTGATTCGGCTCAGTGACTTCCACGTCTAGGAGATCCTTTTGTCCCTGTATATTTAGAATCACATTGCTCATGGCTGGAAGTGATGCTGAACGAAGGCTTTTCGATGTGTCTTTTCTTTCTCCCTGCTCTCCTTTTCTTTCTTCTATACTTTTTTCTTCCTTCCCACTGCCTCTTTCTCTTTTCCCCCTTCTCTTAGGAGTAAGGTTAGTAGTGATTTTATTTTTTTTGTTATCTGATGAGATTTTTATTGTTCTTCAGTGAAACTTTGCTGTCTCATTGATATCTGTCCCTAAGGTCTGCCAGCTTGTGCAGCATTTTGAGTGTTACCTCTTAAAGAAAAGGTCTACGAGAAGATGATGGACATGAGCCAGGTGAGACCATCCTTGGGCCAGCTTTGGGCTGAGGAGTCCACAAGTTCTCCTTTTCGGATAAGTTCTGACCTGGGTCACTGTTTCAAACCTTTATAAGATCTTTTTCCATCAATTTTGTTTTTCTGTCCCTGAGAATTGTTTTGTTTGGATTAGTCTTTTTTTTTTTTTTTTTGGAATCAGAAGGTGTTGGCTGTGGCTTTGGCCAAGCCCTCATAGGGAACACTGCAGTCTTGGCTCGTGGGGCAGATTTATTTGGAACTATGCTTCTACTCGGGGGTCCAACCCCCGATTTCTAACTTTACCTTCACTTATGTGCTTCTCTAACTGGCACATTTCACCAAAGATGACCTGAATCACAGGGGCTCTTTGGGGGAGCTGTCCTTATAAATAAGATTGCTCATTTGAGAGATGTCTTAGAACAAAGAGGGAGGAAAAACTATCACAAGGAGACCATCCATCCCTCTAGTCTAGTTCATCTACAGAGCATTTTGTTTATTGCCCATACTTTGATGCTTCACAAAGGTTGAATTTTAAATATGCTGCTTGATACAATTTTTAAGGATCAAATAATTGATTAAGCCAACTATCATAGTTGTGTATATATCTGTCAAAGTGGATTTTCCTGAAATGTGTGGCCCTTTATCTTGCAGAGGGAAGATACTTGCTTTACAAAGATGATTTTCTAAGTGCCTGAAGCTAAGTTTCCTCTTTTTCCTTTCTATTTCTCTCCCCTTCTTTGATCTTCTCATGGGAAACTTTAAAAAGTAATTGATGAAAATAAACACTCTTTTATCATGAGTGTACTTCATTCTATAAGTAGTCCAAAAGTCTAAAAGAAAACATATTGAGCTGTCTTTCTATTGTGGATACTGAAAGTTGTATTTACAAATGGTCTTGTTACTCTAACTACAAGGGAAATCTTAGTTTTAAGACAAAAATTGATTTTTTTTTTCCAAAAGAAGATTTTGAATTAGATTTAGGGTCTTTAAATTTTAGTTTACAATCTAAAGATAATATATATAAGGACAATACATTGTTTGGCCTGAGATTAAGGTTAAATTCTTCTGAAGTTCCCCTAAATCTTTGATACTATTTTTATGAGTTAAATAGATCATCATCATTTTCAGAACTTGTTTAAAATTTATACACATATTCACCTATTATACACATACTCATACATATTCCATGAAATAAAAAAAAATAGAGGATTTTAAAAGGATTTTTTTTGGTGAAATTTTACAATGGTGCATGTCAGAAGGATTTATTACATTAACAGAAATTGTAATTTCTCAGTTCTTAACTAACTTTAAGACCTTAGATAAGTGATTAGTTAATAATGTTTGATACCTACACAATTTGTAAGATGAAGCAAATATAAAATAAATGATAGTTGGTAAGCATTTGCCAACTATAAAAAAACCCAAGTTTGAATTTGTCCTTATTTCTCAGAATGGCTATAGAGTAACAACATATACAAACACTATCAGATGAAACAATATCAGATGATATATATATATATTTTTTTGCCATCTTTATGAGCAAATTGCTAAATAGTTATTTTTCTCCTCGAGTATTTCTTATGTCTAGAGAAAAGAAGTTTCTTTGGTTACATATGACAATATACAAACCTAATTATAGTAGAGACTATAATTATAATAACATATGAATATATATACAAGATAATGGATTTGATTTTTAGTGTGATTATTTTAAAAGTTACTGTAGTTAATTAAAATGATAACAGACATATGAGATATAGCCAAACATTATAAGAAATACATTGAAGTTACAGTCAAAAATTTAAATTTATTATGTATTTATGTATCCATATTTATATACATGCATATATTTTCCATTCATATATTTATATGTTCTTGTGTTATTATATATATGTATGTTTATTATATGTGTTTATGTATATGTAAAAACATACCACAGAAAAAGTTGTTGCATGGTAAAAAAAATGTTGCATAAAAAAATACTACAAATTCATATACTGCATATTATTGCATGAATAATGTACAAAAAGACTAAAATTAAAATTCGGGTTTTTGCTTATAAAATGATTAAATTAGTCTATGTACCACAAAAGCAGGAGTTTCTCACAACATACTCCATAATGCTTTTTTTTTTATTTTAAAGAAAACAAAACAGAACAAAGCAGACCAGAATAAAACAATGCAAGCAACACAGGATTTTAAAACAAGGTAACAGGAAATCAACTGTGCCTACCATAAAGTGTCCTTTTCTCCCTGAAATAATTGTCCAGATCTTCACACACGATGAATTCAAACAAAACAAAACAGTGTAAAACCAATCAAAACAAAAGAATGAAAGCATTACCTGCTTCAAAACCAGGCAATAAGAAAATCAACAATGGCTACCATAATGTCTCTTGTTCTCTTCAAAATAGCTGTCCATATCTTCACACATTTTGAACTCAAATAATAGAAAACAGACTAAAACCAATCAAAACAAAGAATAAAAGCATTATTGGACTTCAAAAGAAGATGACAGAAAATCACCAATGGCTACCATAATGTCTTGTTTTCTTCAAAGTAGCTGTTCATACCATCACATGTAACAAAATCGATTCTTGTAAATTCTTAGAAGAAGTTCTAGGTATGTATAAGCCTATATGTTTACATTTATCCTTTCTGTATCAGGGAAAAACAAAACAAAATGCAAAAACAAAACAACAACAACAACAAAAAAACATAAGAGACAAATAAATAATGATAACAAAGAGCCCAAAAAAATAACAATGTAGGTTTTCAAAACAAGATGGTAGAAACATAACCAAGGTTGCTATTTTGCAGTGATCTTCAAGAGAGTTACTCAGACCACCAGATATAGACATGCAAAATTGATCTAATCCTATGAATGTTAACTATTTTTTTCCAAGAACTAATAGAACTGGTAGTACAATCATCTTAGCTATCTTAAGTATATATATATATATATATATATATATATATATATATACATACAAATTTACATTATTTTTCTTTCCCCTTTCTTCTTTTCCCTTTGAGCAATTTCTTACCCTTTCACAATATTTATTGAAGATTTTGGGTCTTATTTACTCTTTCAGTTTCTTACACTAGGGAAACAATATGGTATTTACACATGCGAGTTTATTTTACTGATGAGTGTGGTCTCAAGTTGCATTCATTTACCTACAAAAGCCTCAGTGTGATCCTTCTTTATAGTGGAGTAGTATTCCACTGATAAAAATACCACATGTTTTTTATCCATTCCTCAGTTGATGGGCATTCAGGTTGTTTCCAAGATCTGGCTATTACAAATCGTGCTGCTATAAACATGGGTGCACGTATATCACTGTGGAATGATGTTTTCAGTTCTTTTGGGAATATGCCTAGAAGTGGAATTGCTAGGTCCAAGAGGACCTCCAATCCCAGCTTTTTGAGGAACCTCTAGACTGATTTCCATAGTGGTTGCCCCAGTCTGCACTCCCACCAACAGTGAAAAAATGTTCCTTTTTCCCCACAGCCTCTCCAGTATTTGTTATTGGTGGTTTTCTTTTTCCTGGCCATTCTTTCTGGAGTGAGATAGAATCTCAGTGTGGTTTTATTTGCATTTCTCTAATGACCAATGATGTTGAACATTTTTCATGTATTTTTTTGCTGTTTGTATTTCTTCAGCTGACAAATGTGTATTCATTTCAAATGCCCATTTTTGGATTGTATTTTTGAATTTTGGGGGCCTGATTGTTTAAAAAAATTCTTTATATGTTCTAGATAGAAGTCCTTTGTCTGAGGGACAGTTGACTAAGATTTTTTCCCAATTTGTGGATTCTCTTTTCACTACATTGGACCTTTCTTTTGATATGCAAAATCTTTTTAATAAGATAAGATCCTAGTTGTTGATTCTGGGAAGTATTTCTCATGCAATTTGATTTTTGTTCATGAATTCTCTGCCTACCCCTATGTCTTCAAGATTTATACCTACTTTGTCTTCCAGAAGATTTAGTGTTTCTGTTTTAATATTTAGATCTTTGATCCAATTTGACTTTAGTTCAGTGCATGGTGATAGGCATGGGTCTAGTTTTAGTTTTTGGCAGGTAAAAAGCCAATTTTTCCAGCATCACTTATTAAAGAGGCTATCTCTCTTCCAGTGAACATGTTTGGACCATTCCACATGAATTTTAGGAATGATTTAGCTAGATGTGTGAGGTATGCTAGTGGTATTTTGATCAAAATTGCATTAAGTCTGTATAACAATTTTGGGAGAATGGTCATTTTCACAATGTTTGTTCTTCCTTTCCACGAACAAGAAATGTCTTTCTATTTTCTGAGATCCTCTTCAATTTCTTCTTTCAGAGTATTGTAATTTTCCCTGAATAGAACTTTTATTTCCTTGGTTAGATTGATTCCTAAGTATTTCATTTTTTTGGATGCTATTGTGAAGGGTATGGTTTCTCTTATTTTTCTCTCAGGAGTTGTTTGTACAGGAATGCTATTGATTTGTGAATGTTAACTTGATATCCAGCTACATTATGAATTTGGTTATTACATCTAGAAGTCTTTCAGTGGAATTTTGGGACTCTTCTACGTAGATTATCATGTCATCTGTGAACAATGATAATTTAACTTTTTCCTTTCCTATCCTTATTCCTTTTATTTCTGTCTCTTGTCTAATTGCTCTGGATGATGTTTCCAGCACTATATTGAATAGGAGTGGTGATAATGGACATCCTTGTCTTGTTCCTGATTTTAGAGTGAAAGGTTTCAGTTTTTGACCATTTAATATGATGCTGGCTCTTGGTCTGACATAGATGGCTTTTATCAGATTAAGGTAAAGACCATCTATTCTAATTTTCCATAGGAATCTTATCATGAATGAGTGTTGGACTTTATTAAAAGCTTTTTCTGTATCTATTGAAATGATCATTGGTTCTTACTTTTGGATCTATTGATATGGTGGATTACATTTATTGATTTGCATATGTTGAACTATCCCTGCATTACTGGGATGAAGCCCACTTGGCTATGGTGCATAATTTTCTTCATGATTTGCTGCATTCTGTTTGCCAGTATTTTATTGAGGATTTTTGCATCAATGTTCATTAGGGAGATTGGCCTGTTACTTTTCTGGTTGGATCTTTCTCTGGCTTGGGTATTAGGGTGATACTTGCTTCTAGGAATGAGTTAGGGAGAATTGCTTCCCTTTCAATTTCATTGAAGAGTTTGAGGAGTGTTGGAATTAAGTCTTCCTTGAATTTCTTGTAGAACTCTGTAGTGAATGTATCAGGACCTGGGCTTTACTTTGTTAGTAAGGTTCTAATTACATTTTCAATTTCATTAATTGAGATTAGGTTGTTCAGCAATTTTACATCTTCTCGATCAAGCTTTAGCAATTCATATGTGTTTAGGAATCTGTCCATTTCTTCTGTGTTATCAAACCTATGAGAGTAAAGGTTTTTGAAGTAGGTGTTGATGATCTTCTGTATTTCCACAGGGTCTATAGTGATTTCACCCTTTTCATTTCCTTATTGCATGAATTTGAATTTTTTGCTTTCATTTTTTAAAATAAGGTTGGCTAGGGGCTTGTAAATTTTATTTATTCTTTCAAAGATCCAACTCTTTGATTCATTAATTCTTTGTATTGTTTTCTTAGTCTCTATTGCATTAATTTCTGCTCTAATCTTTATAATTTCCTCCCTTCTTTTGGCTTTGGGCTTGGCTTGCTCTTCTTTTTCTAGATGTTTGAGGTGTAGTATCAGGTTGTTTATTTGTGTTCATTCTGTTTTCCTAATGTGGGAACTCAGTGCAATAAATTTTCCTCTGAGGACTTCTTTCATTGCATCCCACAGGTTTGCATTTGTATTTTCATTTGCTTGTATATATTATTTAATTTCTTCTTTAATTTCCTCTTTGAATCATTGATTGTTCAGGAGCGTAATATTTAATTTCCATTTGTTTATGAAATTTTTGCAGTTTCTTTTCATTAATTTCTAGTTTCATGGCACTATGATCAGATAATATGCATAGGATAATTGTGATTCTTTTGTATTTACTTAAGCATATTCTATGGACTAGTTTATGGTCTATTTTAGAGAATGTCCCATGTGCAGCTGAGAAAAATGTATATTCTGATGTTGGGTGGAACACTCTGAACAGGTCTACTAAGTCAATTTGTTCACAAGTTTGATTCAGTTCTGTTATTTCTTTGCTGATTTTCTGTCTGGTTGATCTGTGCCTTTGGGTCAATGGCATGTTAAGGTCTCCTGTTATAATTGTGTTATTACTTATTTGATTTTTCATTTCTCTTAATATTTGTTTTGTGTAGCTGGGTGCTTCCAAATTTGGTGCGTATATATTTAGGATTGCTATCTCTTCCTCTTAAAGTTTTCTCCTAACTAGTATGTAGTGACCATCTTTATCTCTTCTGATCATTCTTGGTTTGAAGTTCACATTGTCTGCAAACAGAATAGCTAACCTTGCTTTTTTGGAGGGTTCTTGTTGCATGAAGTATTATTTTCCATCCTTTGAATTTCAGTCTATGAATTTCCTTTTGGGTTAGATGGGTTTCTTGTATATAGTATATGGTTGGACCTTGTTTCTTGATCCATTTTGCCAGTCTGTTTCATTTAATTGGTGAATTGAGGCCATTTGCATTAATAGTTACAACTTTCTGCTGTTGGTTCTTTACTTTTCTCCTTGTTTAATTGTTTACCTTCTTAGTGGTTTTTTCCTGTTGGTGTTCTTGGAGTCATAGTTATTTGTATGTCTATCTAGAATATCTTTTAATATCCTTTGCAGTATTGCTTGGTGGTCATGAAGTTCTTCAGCTGCTCTCTGCTGCGGAAGTATCTTATTTCTCCATCAATTTTGAAGGACAGTTTTGCAGGGTACATCAATCTGGATAGGAAGTTGTTTTCCTCTAGGATTTGAAATACTTCACTCTATTCTCTTCTTGACTTCATTGTTTGTGTTGAGAAGTCTGCTGTGATTTTGATGGGCTTTTCTTTATAGGTAATTTGTCTCTTTTCTCTAACAGCTTTTAATATTCTGTTCTTATGTTGAATTTCTGGGATGTTGATTATTACATGTCTGGGTGTAGATTTATTTTGGTTATGACTAACTGGAATTCTATATGCTTCACTGATCTGCATGTCAGGTTCTTTTCCTGTGTTTGGGAAATTTTCAGCTATTACTTCTGTAAATAGTCTTTTGATATCATTTGTATTGTCACCTTTTTTGTTTACACCTAGACATCTTGTATTGTTTTTGCTTGCATCATCTTGCAACTGTTGAATTGTTATTTCCTGATTCCTTGTTATTTTTAAAAGATCTTTCCTTTCTTGTTCAATGGTTGCAATCTTGTCTTCAAGGTCTGAATGTCTATCTTCACATTCATTCAGGTAGTTTTGCCAGCTTTTGATGGAATTCTTGATTTCCCGGATATCTCTTTGAATCTGTCTCATGCATTCTATTTCTTTCTTATATTGTTCATTCAAAGTTTCCATCTTTTTGCAGTACTCCTCAATTTTTTTTAACTATGTCTTCTTTGGATGTGTTCCGCATTTCTTTTATTACATTTATCACTTCTTCTTTTACCTGGGAGGTTATTTCTGATTTGAGTTCCTTTACAGCCTCATGGAATTGTTTCTTTACTTCAGTTACCATCATTTCAGAACTTTCAGGTCTATGGCTTACATGTTCTTCTATGCCCATGTCTCCTAGGCTTGTTTGGGATGGGCTGGATGCTTGAGATTGAATTTTGCTGTTTTGTTTTGGCACTTTCTTGTATTCCCCAGGGAAGCCAAATGCAAGGCCTCAGTTGTTTCCTGAGTTGAGGATGTCTGTCCATGCTGCAGAGAGTTTCCCCAGATGAGTGGGGGTCATTATTAGGCAGGCTTTATCAGGTCCCTAGTGGTACTTGAAGGCTTCTCAAATTGGGGAGGTATGCTGGGCGGACCTTCAGCACACCCCAAGTGGCACTCTGAAGCTCCTTGGCTCTGTGAGGTTGCTGGATGGGATACCACCAGGTTCTGAGTGTCGTACCAAGACTGAACAGCTAGATGGAGCATGCTGTGCAGGCCTTCAGCTCACACCATACAGTGTACCAAAGCTCCCAATCTGCTTGGGGTCACTGGGTGGGGTTCTAAGTGAGGTTGCACGCTAGGCGGAGTTCGCTGTGCAGGTCTTGTGCTCACACCACTTAGCACAGGAGGTTCCCCTGCCACTCGGGGTCACTGGGCAGGCTCAACAAGGACTCAGAGCAATGTACCTGTGCTCCTTGGCTTTTGGGGATGCTGGGTGGGGCCCTACCAGGTTCTGAGCTAGGTGGTAAGGTTGCACGGCTAGGTGGAGATAGCTGTGCAGGTCTTCTTGCACCACTCTGGGCAGTCCATAATTTTTTTTTTGACATAATCTTAAATAATTTTGGAGAAGGTCCTTAATGTTGAAAAAATTTAATATGATTTTAAAATGTTTTTTATAATTACTGTGGTTTTTAATAGTGTTCTTTTCTTTTGTTTTGCAATTTGCCTGTAAATGGTTCTTGTCTTTAAATATTCATGACATCTTGTCTCTTCTAATAACTATTTTTGATTTTGCCTTGTAGTAATTCAGAGCTCAAATTCAGGCTAATAAAACTGTTAAGATGTCTTTTATTCCTAAACTGTCTTTGTAACAGGAGGACTTCTCCCTTCATTTTAAAAAGGGAAGGATAATAGGTCTGTGTAGAATTTTTCAGTTTTAATGAATTCAAAACTGTTGCCAGGGCTCTTTTGTTTTCCAAAATTGATAATTAGAAAATGAGTTCATTAACTAGGTTAATTTTACACAAAAGTAATAATGCTTAATTATTATTTTGAGGTTAATTGTACACAAGCTTGGTAGTGTTTATGTAGATGCTTAGAAAGTATGTTTTGAATGAACAAATAATAGAGAATATACCTTTTTGACTTAAAATCATTTTATCCCTTTTTGCAGTGGTAGGTAGGGAATGCAGACATTAGGCTGCCAGCCTAATATGTAGCCTATTTGGGGCGTTTTGGGGGACAGGCTTGCAACAACAGGAAACACCTCATGCTCTTTCCCTCATGCAGGAATTTCCAGGGCTCAGTGTTAGGCCCGAAACCAGAACGTCTCAAACCAGAAGGCCCCGGGGAATAGGGGAATGACCATGTGACTTCAGTTGTGTTCAAGCCATGACTTCTCTTGTCCTGACATCTAGGCTTCATTGAGCTTTTCTTTTTTCTGCTTTCTTCTTCTTCTTCTTTTTTTTTTTTTTTTAAAGAATGTACCAGAAGTAGGAGGATGAAGAATGTTATTTGGATATCTATTCATCTTTCAGCAACACTTTGTACTTTGGGATGAATCACTGAACATTAACTGGGGAGATTGGATCCTAAAGGTTAATGAAGCATTTCTGAGATTGGCTACAGGCCAGTTCCCAACCCATTTTCTTATTTATCCTCAATTTGTTGAGTAGTTTTAACCACTTGCTACATCCGGTTCTTTATGTTTATTACCATTAATTTACCAGAAGTCATTACCAGATTACCAGAAGCCATCTTATTAGTTAGAGAATTGATTTGTAAGTCAATCTAAGTGTCATCTAACTTTAACACTGTAACCCACCCACGCATTATTTTGCCACCAGTGTCACAAAGAAAAATGCCACGTTAAAGATAAGTTTTAGGTAGGTAGGTACATACATGTTAAGAGGACAGTGAGTTGTAAGAAAGGAAGGTATTACAAGAATCAGTTAAAATTCAGTTAGCAGATTTGGGTCATTTCTTCTTAAATATTTCCATTAATCTTAGTGGCTACTCAATTATACTCCCTCAGAAAACCTCTACTCACACCATAGTTTAACACTGGTAGAAATTTTACTCATATTTCGATAAAACAGAGACGTTTGCCAGTGTAGATGGATCAGGCGATTATAGCCATCTGCCTCTGGTTGGTTTATCATGTCCCCATCTGCCGCGAGGTTGAGAGTAACTACACAGGGAGCACAAGGCAGTGTAGGCACAGTGGCCAAGACTAGATGTTGGGGTGGAGGGGGAGGGGAAGCAGCTAGATTGATTACTCCAGTCCCTCCTTCTGGGGTTTGGTTCTAGGAGGTGGTTGGGGTGACTGTAGCACTCTGTTTCATTAGCTGATTCACCTTTAGATAAAGTTGAGTCTCCTTGTTTCTTCTAGTGAGGGGTTCCATAGAAGGTAAAGTAATGTCAGTGACTAACCGGAACTCCATAACTACTGTCTTCTCTCTCACACACCAGGCTTCTTTTTTGTGTTTGGAACTTTTTTTTTTTTTTGTTACCTAAATTCTGCTGGTGGCTCTAACATGCTCTATAAACTAAAACTCTAACATCCAAATTTATCACTATAATAATTTTTAAACAGAAGCACATGTTTTCTTTGGTTAAAATCCACCAGTTTTAACCTGTCTTGGACTTCAAAGAGAGTAGTATTTCCACATTATGTCCATATATTATAAATATATACATTGTGTTAAAAATAAAAACTCCAGCAGTTTTTTCCTAACCTTCTGTTATAGTTTATATCTGGATGTCCCCCCAAAGCCTCATGTGTGCAGAGCAGGGCTTGTGCGGGTGATCCTGATATGGGGGAGCTGCAGTAGGCTTGGTCAGAAGAGCTGGGTCACTGGGACACTGGGGGCATGGTCTAGAAGAGCGTTTTTCCCTCCCTGGTTTCACTTTTGGTTGCTCTTTCTCCTTCCTGACTGCCATCAGGTGAGCAGCTTTCCTCTGCAGCCCCTTCCTCAATTCCTTCCTGCCCTGGACCCAGAGGACTAGGAACTGAAACCTGTACAACTGTGACCCAAAACGAACCTTTTGTCTAAATTGTGGGTGTTGGACATTGTGTCTCAGTCACACAGAAAGTGATTAAGGCATTGTCTAATTGGACAGTCTTTCCTTTCTATCTGGGCAACTCTCTTACAAGTGGAATTTGGAAATTTTTTGGTGAAAACCTTTTCATAAGAAGAAGGTTTGCTTCAAGTCTCCTAGTTCTAGCTGTTACAGATCTGGGATAGGGAAATTTTTTTTCTTCTGGGGCTAAAGTATGGAATGTTAATATAGCTACTGATGGTATTTACTTCACCACTTACACACCATCCCATGGAAGAAAATAAAGTGAAATGAAATGAACCACTGCTGCTTCAGAGATGTCTAGAACTCCCTCCCTCTCTCCCTCTCTTTTTTCTTTCAACTCCCTCCTCTCCCAAATCCTTTTCCTCCTTTCCTCCATTTCTTTTCTTTTCCTCCTCCTCTTTCTTTATGCAAAAGACATTTAATCTGTTCTTATTAAAAATGCAAAATAAAGTAAACAGGAAGTTTCAAAACAGGTCCTTAAGCCAACCTCAAGCATATAGTGGGTGTATAAGAAATATTTGCTCCTCCTTCCTTCTTCTCTCCCCTCCCCTCCCTCCTCCCCTCCCCTCCCTTCCCCTCTCCTCCCCTTCTCCTTCCTCTTTTTTTTCTTTCTTCTTGGCCTTTGGATCTTTTTCCTAAATGCCAAGCTATTTATATACTTCTTTAAAATTATTTTGGTATTGATAGTAAAGCTACATATGATGTACAACCTGATACTTTGATGTATGTGTGCATTGCAGAGTGGCTAAATCAAGCTATTTAACATTTACTATCCATTGTGTCACACACATCTTCAGTCAAGAGGCTCCTTTATTACTGTTAATGCCCCCATGCTGAGAGCGTTGGGCTTGATTAAGTACATACGGCCCCTTAATATACAGCACTTCTCTATGTGTTTTGGAGACCTCTGAAGGCAGGAATCTCAAATCCCTAGCTCTGTAGGACCCAGCACCATCACCATACTTAATGATGGGTTCTACCTTCATTTACATATCAAATCTGACTTGGACTGATCAGTTTTCTGAAAAGAAGCTAAGGATGCAGCAAAGCCACCATTTCAATTTTTATCAATGTTTATCAATTCAGGTGATAACTCTCCTTTGTGAAGCCACAGAAATAATATCCTCCTGGGTATGAACAGAAGGCTGCTGGAAAAGGGACTCTCAAGGTCAGTGATTGATGGTCCTCAGACGAGATAGAGCACCCGGGCTGACAGGTTTATCATGTGTGCTTGCAGGCAGGACGCGGGAGAGGGCCTGCAGGGAAGCCAGGGTGAGTGATGGGCCGACATAAAGGCTGCAGTGGGAGACCTAATTACAACAGGCAATGAGCAGCTGCCTTAATGAATCAGCAGCTGTAATTCAGCGCTGTAGGCACTGTCTGTGTGAGAGAGGGACTGTCCCTTGCACCTGTGGATGCCTTATTTAAACTTAGATCACTATTCATCTTTCACGATAACATAAAGAAAACAAAGATGAATTCTTCCTTTTGGAAATTAGATTTAGTTTTCATATCTCCGACCTTCGCAATGGGGAATCAAAATAAGGTGAGCTTTTCAAATAATAAAAAATGTTTTTTTTTTTTTACAGGTTTTTCTTTCTTGAGAGCACTATAGAGAAATATTTTAGAGTTAGAATTTGCACAGGACAGAAGAGGTGATAAACTTAGATTTCTGTGCAGCTGCTTGTCTTTTCTACCATGTGGTGGAAGGTTGGGCCCTGAATTCTAAAAGTCAAGGTGAAAACTTTATGCATAATTATTTTTAAATAACAAGAAATAATTTTATCTCAGTTAAAGGAAACTTTTGTTTTTTTTCCCCCTCTACTTTTTATTTTATTTAACTTCATATTTCACCCCTGGGATACTAAAATATTTTTATTATTTAATTAAATTACTGGGATGCTGTGAATATTTAAATATAAATACCTTTTCTATTGATTGAGAAAAGTCCACATACAACACTGAAAATAAATTGTGATTTTGACATGTGTTATAGTTTATATTGAAGCCAACATGAATTTTCATCTGTTACGCTTTATAATTAAAGTTTTTCCCAAAGCTTCACATGCTCACAGGTAGGGCTTTTGAGAGTGACTAGATGATGGGTGTATGATTTGCATGATTCTGGGTGTGGTTGAACAGATTTACTTAAAACAGAAAGACACATCCTAGTGTGAGTGGGACCAACCAATAGAGTTGTTGCCTAAATGGAATAAAAAGGGTAAGGGAAGCTTGCTGCTACTGCTTCCTGCCTGACACACCATGGGCTATTTCTCCTTTGCAATGCATCTCTGCCATGCTACCCTGCCTTGGAGCCAGCTGACTATAGATAGAAACCTCTGCAAACTGAGATAAGGTAAATTTTCCCTCCTTTAACTTGTGGTTGTCAGATATTTTGTCCTAGCAATGAGAAAGTAACTAAGGCATTGTCATTGTTAAATTACCTTAAAAAATAATGCAGATTGTCATCAAAGGAAGAAATGTTTTTTTAAAAAAAATAATATATGCTTTAAAGTGTTTCTGTGAAAGTAGCTATGTGATTCCCAGATGTTTCTGTTGACAACACCAGAGGTGTGGCAAAGGGAATGGATGCTCCCTGGCTGCCACTTCCCTTAGCATCTCTTGTCGCTGCTGAATCTTGTCCTGTAAAGAGGCCACAGAGACCAAGCCAGGGAGTAGAGCCAGCCAGCATCAAATCACCTGGCCTGTGGAATCTGTCCCAGGACCTACTCCCTGGAAGACATCTGAATGACTGGTACTTTTGTGCCACTGTCAATAGGTTTTGCTAAGAGGATCCTATTCTTTTACCTGCTCCATGGTGTGTGTGTTTAATTCATCATTTGCTTCTTTGTTTGTCTAGTTTGTTTTTAAAAATTAGTGTGTTTGCCATATATCATAATTACCTTAATTTGGGGGGAACTGGTATATATAAATATTGTATTTTAGCAATTTTTATTTTCCTCTTCCGTTCCTAGGCCCCTATCTCCATTCCCAGGTCCCTGTCCCATTATTATTTGCATCTTGTGATGGAAGTGAGGTGGATCCCATGTGCTTCAGTGTTTTGCGAGTCAGGGTGCAGGAGAGGGGTGAAAATTGCCACCCACAAGTACTGCTGTGCTCTGGTTATGGACCCTTCAGATTTCTCTGCTGTCTCCCCCCTGGGGGTTGGGATCTATTTTAAACACTGTCATCAGGACTGTACCTGTGTGCATGGCACAATGACATGGTGTAGTCTTGTCAGCCAGGTCATCTCTTGTGCAGAGACAACAGTTGTTTCATCTTTGAAAGCACAGTTTTGGGTCAGTGTCCACCTCCCTGCTTCCCAGTTTCGGTGCTATCCAACTTTTTACAGAAAAGGTCTCATTAGCTCTCCTCCAAATCTGCCCGCAATAGCCCTTTAGATGGAGGTCACTGTGGCCTTCTAGGGGGTGAAGGACAATGAATTTTTTGAAAATGTTGAGATTTTAGAGTCCTGTGAAGGCCTTGAGTATGAAAACATGAACCTTCAGAAGATGGAGTGATAGAAGGAGGGCAGGATTTATGGAGAGGGCTCCCCATCACCCCAAGATCAGTTCTCTTCTGCCATGCATTCAAAATTCAATACAGATGGTTGGCCTGCCTTTCTTTCCTTCTTTCATTCCTTCCTCCTTCTCTTCCTTCCTCCCTTTCTCCTTTCTTCTGTCCTCCCTTCATTCCTTTCCTTCTCCTCCTCTTTTTTGCAGATGATATTTATATTTTAATCTGTTCTTATTAAAAAAGGCAAAATAAAATATACAGGAAGTTTCAAAACAGGCCCACATAGTGTTTGGTTAAGTAATATTTGCTAAACTTAATTGAATTGTGGCTCATGAGTCATTTTCTTGAACCTTAAAAGCCTTGTTTGAAGGTTTTGCAGCTCCCTCAGATGAACTGGCTCTGCTAGACTCTCCTTGAAAGGGGCAGGGGAGTGACCATAGCCATGTGGAGAGGTCAGCTCTCGAAGGTAGTATGATATAAAGAAATCCACAGGATAGGCAAAGCCAAAAATAATTACTAGCTTACACAGCATTAAAGAGGAGCTATGCATATTTTTGATAAAACTACTGTGAGATTAAAGTGATTATAAATGTGAGCAGGCAAGAGAGCCAACTGAGTATGGAGAATGAAATGCAAGCCAGTGATCTGGAGGCACCGGTTTGCCCCTGATACCGAGAGGTCTCAGAGGGCTGGGAGGTACATGGTTTGGAGCAAAGAATTCTTTCTCTTTATTAACTTCTCCCCTTTTTCTTAGTGACTGTTCAAATTTAGCTTCTTGACTTTTTTCTTCCCTGAAAAACAGGCTAGAATATTACTTAACAATGAAATCAAATGTGATTCAAACCACTGAAGGACAGGAAGGGAGGTTGGATGCGTGTTGCTAAAGGAAACAGTTTGAAAAGGCTGTGTGGCCTGGAGAGGTCCAGATGCAGGTAATGTGGAAAAGTAGATCAGTGGTCAAGGGGGACTGGGAACAGGGAGGAGGAATGGAGTGGCACGGAGGACTCCGAGGCGTTCACTATTTGGTATGACGTTGGAGTAGTAGGTATGTATCATCATACATTTGTCCAAACTGAAACAATGTACAACATCAAGAGATTATAGCAAATGTCTCATATGACAAACATGTGACACCAAAATAGTTATGATGGGATAAGACATTAATAATAAGGAGAAACCAGGTGGGAAGAGAAAAGGGAAACTATTTATTAAAACTGCTCTAAGATACAAGGTCAGCAAAAATCTTCAAAAAGTCAAATCTCCAATCTATTCAGCCACATGTCAGTAAGTCATTCGCAAGACTAAATCATTTTGTTTTAAATTAATATACGACTATAATTGTAGCGTATATTGCCATTAATTTGATATCAAGTAATTTTCATTAAGTTACTTTAATATTTAAAAAGAATGAAAGCATCTTATGTATCTTAGTATTTAATTCACATGACTGATAGTAAGAGAAATTCTGTTAACACTTGAGAGTGTTTTTAAGAATAGCAATTAGGCCTATAACAGTTAATGTATTCATATGATCTGTGTTGGTCCTGTTCTTATTACTGGACTTTTCTTTCCTGCCTATTTTCTCTTGCACTTCTCCTATGACCTGGCATCCTGAAGCCAAGTTTTTCCCTGTGTAGGGAGCCTGGGCTGATATTATGCCAAGGTTCCAGATGGCCTGGAGACCTCTATCCATTCAGAGGCGATAACAGGTTTATGGGGAACATGGAAGGAAATGTTATCAGAGCCTGATGTGGTCCCCTTTGCAAAGTATCAAATAAATGCAGGATTTTTTTTTCTCTTTTAGAAAAGAAACACAGACAATGAACAAACCAACAAGCACAGAAAGATCTACTGTGGCAACCTAGTTCTGTGGCTTCCCAGCTGTATGACATTGCTCTAAGTTCTCTGCGCCGCTTTCCTTACATTACGAATCTTGGTGACTTAGCAGGTGCTTGTTTGCAAGTTCAGGCTTAGTGGCAGCGTGATGCCAGGAGCGTGCTCTGTACTTAGTAGGTATTTAACACACACCATCTTCCCCACTTCCCAGCTCTTGTAGGTGAGACAGAGGGGCGTTTTGGTAAGGAGGGTTGACTCTTCTGAAAGAGGAGAACGCAGTAAATCTCACTGCTAGTTTGTGACTTGTCCTATGGGTTTGTATCTTCATTGTCTCCCCAGGGAGAATGAATTTACCTGGGAGTAGTGTGGATTATAAATCCAAAGTTATTGGAAATTGATTTTGCAAGATTAGCTTCCTGAGATAATTATACCTTCTTGCTCTCCACAGCTACACGTAAAAGTGTTAAAAAGGAAAATCTTCCAAATAAGAGAGTGGGCTTTATCTTATTTCCAGAGCATAGAGGTGTCACATTCAAAGTGTAAATGTACTTGTGGCTAGAAGAGCCAACAGTGACATGAAATAGGTGATGTAAACATTTGATGTTTTTAAAAACATGACAGTACACTATGGAATTTTAAGAGCTGCATAACTCTTAAAAGCAAATTTTATATTTCTGCAATGGCCAGTCTATTCTTCCTTCAGACTACCACAGAAAAGTCCAAGGAGGGTGGTCCTGGACTTTCCAACATGGCCATAGCCCTCTTGGGGCAGCATTCAGGGAACTAACTTATTTGGCTGGTTCTGCTCTTTTGGTTACCTCTGCATTGTTTTTCCACTTGGTCTTTCAAAATAATGAAATTAAGCATGGTGATTTCTTTTCAATACAATTCATTAAGCTTCAAGTTCCCCAAGGTTTAAATTCTAGCTTGTTAGCAAAATTGTCCCAAGGGTGTTTGTAGCCTAGAGTCTGCTCCCCAAAACATGCCATGTTCTCCTTCCTGGGGACCCAGGCTGAAATGGTGCCAAAGGGCAGCTCACCTTCGGTCTATAGGTGGCACTGCGAGAAGTCACAAAGCAGGGAAGATCACATGATATGTGGGAGACTTTGGTTGCATGCATTAACTCTCCTCTATTGGGCGACAATGACACCGTGCCCTTCCCTGGGTATCGCGGGACACTAACCATAGATGAGCTTCTTAAGCTACAAAGTCATATAGAAATACAATGGATCATTGTATTTATGTGAATAGGATTTAAAACAATACAATCAATTCTTACTATCTGCAGCAGTTATATTCCTTATTGTAGCCGTCAACACTGAATTCCTGAATAGTGAATATTATTCCTAAAGGAAATACAGAGTTAGATTTCTGTAAGCCTCTGGTCATAATGTTTCATCAGCTGATCAATACACAACCTTGTTTTATTTGTGTTCTTTTTAAAGAAATCTTATTTGAGATATATTTTCAATTCATTAATATTGAACCTAGGGAAAAATAGTCCTATAACTAATGGTGGAACAAAGCTTATCTAACACATGAATCTTCTCCATCGACCCATTCCAGCCTTCTCGTGCTTGGAAACAAGACTGTTTTGGTATTACCTGGAGAGCCATTTTCAACAATGAAATCACCACAAAAAGGCACTATGCAAAAAGCATGGCATTACCCAGATCACTAAGACGACAGTGTTTATGGTATGAGAAGTTAGACAGGAAGACTGTCTCAGTTGAGCTCAGCTGAGACTGTACACATTGGTGACAAATTTTTGCTGCTTTCCATGCATGTCCTCAAATGACCACAAAAGCACCACAGTACTTACTTTTGGGGTGATAGAAGAATTTGAATAAACAAGCAGAATTGGAAATATAAAATTTATGGTAATGGTAATTGGTTGTATGTACATAAATTTTCCCTATGTTCTAGAGTATTTCTGGATGATATAATAAAAGCAATTTTGGCTCTGAAAACGTTTATTTCAAAAAAGTTGGGAATATAAAAATGTATGTTGTGGGTCAAAGACAGGTGAACTTGGGAAAGACAAGTTTTGAAAAATCTGGCTTAACTAAACACTAAAAATGTTATTAAAACAGAACTTCTGTCCCCCCACTGCATTTTAACTATAAGCTCTTTGTTGGTGAGAAACACCTTATACTCTGAAAACAAGGAGGAGAAATGATGGTGCTATTTTGTTTTAGTTGAAGGTTTTAAAAGATTTTCTTTGTTTACTTTCTTCTTTTTAAAACAAGAGACCAGTATAGAGGTCAGCCCTTTATTTGCATAAATTAAAATTCAAAGGTTAAGATACAGTGATATTGAAGTTGATGAACAGGTTCACTCACTCCTAAGGCAAGCCAATCTGGTTTTCTCTATTTCTTTGCCTTTACATATAATTACCCAATAAGTCAGCTTTTTCAAAAGGAATAATAAGTCCAAATGTCAAAGAAGAACAACAGTCATGAGTTCTTAACCAGCAATCTTTTTTTTTAGGTTTATGGGAACTATGAATGCCTGGAACAGCTGATGACTTGTAGATAACATGAATACTATGCCAAGAAAATGGGTTACTGCTTAGGGTTGGAACTTAGGGTGCCGGGAAACCAAGCAACCAGCTTGCCCTGGTACATGGCTGTGAGCCTACCTGCACACCAGCTGAGAATCAAACTCCCCCACCCCCGTTAGTAAATGGGAGCCAGAGGTGTGAGCAGCTCTTGATTGACCATATGCAGTGTAGCAAATAGGGGGGATTTCCTTCTACCATCTCTCTGAAGGCCAATATTGTTATCATTGTTTTGCTTTTTGCCGATTAATTGTACTGCTCTATTCAATATTCTGTTTTGATAAGTTCTATAATGTTCTATATTTCCTTTGATTTTGCCATACCTGATTGAAAGAACAGCTATTGTGAAGATAACGAGATACCTATTATATTGTGAAGACAACTATGGTACCTATTACTGCTATCCTGGTAACTGTTGTGATGTTCTGTACCAATTTCACTGCACTGCCTCAGCTGGCTTTGTTCTGTCTTGTTCTGTTGTATTTTACTACCTTCAAAAAAAAGAGAGATAATGAAGTAACAAAATACCTCCCCAAACTCCCTACTCCACCAAAGCTGATCCATGGGGAATGGATGAGGAGAAACTTAAAAACAAAGCAACAGAATTCTATAAAGTGATTAAAAAGTAAATAACAACAAAACAGATCAGTAAGTTTCTCAGCAAGCTGAAACATGATATAAAGCTAAACAGATAATGGACTTAAAAAGCAAAAGGAGGGAAAGAAAGTGCTCTAAAGGGTATAACTGCATGTATGTTCAAATATGTAGGATTGATAACCATGTTGCTAAGTTTTTGTTGGATCATTGAACAGAACTGTTTTCAGCCTCACTGTTTGAATGTCCATTTTGTATGCTTTAATTTTGTAACTTGAACAACTATATCTAAGAAGACAATAGATAATTTATCAACTAGTGATTTCTTACTATTTTTTTTTGAAATTCTGTATTGTTTCTACCTTTTTTTTCTGTTTTGCTTTTTTCTCTTTAAATAAAATTTAAAAAAAAAGAATTAATGGTTGCTCTAGTGTTCACCTGGCTACAGATAAAATTAGAACTCCCAAAGCTCTTACATGAACTTTTTGTGCGTCTGATCCTTGGAAAGATGGAATTTGGGTCAAAGCCCTCCATCTTCAACTTTCTCTCTTGTTGCCAATAAAGCTCTTTTTCCTGTCATTGTCTTTTGAGTTATTGGCTTCATTGGGCAGCTATAGAGCTGAACCTTTCATGGTTATACTATTGCTTGAGGTATACTGAGCACTTACTATATGCTAGGTACAATGATAAGCACTTTACATTCATGATACCAGTTTTTATCTTCACAAGGCAACCTAAGATAGTGGTACTACTAGTCTTCATATTTCACAGTGAAGTAAACAGAAACTCATATGAGAAAACCAGTTCAGGCTATTTCAGCAAGAGAGAAATTTGGGGTTCTAGGTGATCTGGCACAAGAGCTTGGACAGAGCCTGACCCTCAGTTTACATTATTTCTTCTTCCAATAAAACTTTAGGAAAAAAATTTGCTTTTGTAGCTGTTTTGTCTGGATGTTGAGGTATGTTTAAGCCATGAAGATGTAATTATTATCTGTACTTATTAAAGCTATATTTGGGTGACAGCAAAGATAATGGAGACATTGGAGACAATGCTGAGGTTCTGGCTATGTGACTGTATTAGTCACTTTCCATCACAAAGACAAAATACCCAACACCCATAGTTTAAAGGAGGAGGTTTGTTTGGTTAATGGTTTCATTAGGTTCAGTCCATAGTCAACTGGTACATCACAAAAGGTATGGTGGAAGCGTCTGGCAGAGGACAACTGCTCAATCCATGGCAGCCAGGAAGCGTAGAGAGAAGGGAAGAGCCACACACAAGAAAACATCCTTTAGGTCACACTCCAATGGCCACCTCAGCCAAGCCCCACCTTCTAATAGTACATTCAGCTATAAGCTCCTCAGTGGATTAATCCATTGATGATACAGTGTCCTCATGGTCCAATCACCTTCCACCTCTGAACATGGAGGATATGTAAGGTCAAACCCATAACAATGACATTAGCCCAGGAGTTTAATCTCTGTGGGTCTCATTTTCCTCAGTTTTAATATTACAAGATCTCCATAAATTATTTCTTAGGGTCTCTTATGAGTCTATGAAGTAATGATAGTAATAATAATTGCTATTATATCCAATAAATTTCTAAGAGTGAAAGTTAATGAGATTTAAAAAGAATGAGGGGCTAATCTTGCCCAATAATTCATCGGCTGAATTCTTCCTAAACAGATCTCCTCCATCTTTGGAAAGGTTTTGGATATCAAACAAAGTACATAATATTTTCTTTAGGATATAAAAAACCAAGCATAATTCCTACTCTTCCATTTTAGTATTGTTTCTTACCTATCACTTAAAAAAAAAATTTCTCATCAGTGTTTTACTACTGCTTTTGCCATTATAGTAAAACCCAGGGGCAACTGACCAGAAATTTCAATTAACCATTTGCCATGTGTTCATTTATCAATTTTGCTGCCTTCCAATCTTAGGAGGTGAAGATAAATCACCAGCCCATAAGTGGCCATCAGGATCTCTCCCTGAAAGTCGCAGCAGACAGTTTAATCTACTGTATTTTCTCCATCTCCATTTTTAGAAATGTATTATATTAATCATTCTCTTCAATAACAACTATAAAAGAACTATAAAATTTTAAGATGTAAATGAATGTTTAATTCCTGTATGTTTCCTAGTCTCTACTGACTAAGGCAGGAAGGAGAGGAGTGGAATGGGGACAGTGGCTGATTCTTCGCACTGTCTGGGGTACTTGTCCCTTAGTGACATCTGGTAGCAGTCATTTTATGAATAAATGATTCTAACAAAAGAGGATGGGCAAGATTTTCTCTTAATTATATTATTTTTTTCAATTTAAATATCTGGGGGAGAGGAACAATTGTAGAATCACATTAAGTTTTAAGAAGACATACATGTAAAATACCTGGCATATTTAGCCCAGTTTCCCTCAGCAAAAACATTTTGAAAAGTTACATAGTACAATATCACAACCGGGACAGTGCTATTGTTACAGTCCACTGCTGTTCTTCAGACTTGGTTCTCATTTGCGCCTGTGTATTTAATTCAGTAAAATTTTATCCCATCAGTAGGTTTAATAGTTTACTACAGTAGTCAAGATAGTGGATAATTCCTATAGCGTAAAAGTCCCTTGCATTGTCCTTTTATAATAACCACTCCCGTGTGACTGTTGACACGCAGTCTGAGGACACAGCCTGTCTGTTTCCTGTCTCCCTGACTCTGGATTTGGCCATGTGACTTATTTTGCATAACGGGACATTGGCAGGTATGATGAGATGCAAGGTTCACAAAGGCTCCCCCAAGTGGGTTTGCAGTCTCACGTCTGGCAGTGGTGAGGGAAGCCCTGGTCCCAGGACAAATAGCAGACAGTTACAGCAGGGTCACACAAGCTTTAGTGACCCTCAGATCAGCAAAGGAACCACTGACATGTCAGTTAGGTAGTTCTTTATCCAACCCTTCTCGCCTCCCTCTTTCCTCCCTGACGAATAGCTGATGCAGGAAATAGAAGAAAAGTCCCCCGCCAAGGCAAGAAGACTACTGAAGGTGAAGAGGATCCCAGAAGCCTGCCATGGGGAAGGCGCAGGATGGGACAGAGACTTTCAGGTCCGTCTCCAGTGGGAGCTAAGGGGACAGCAGGATGTGAAGGAAGCAGGGGCACACGCTCCACGTCTTGCTTAGCAACCACACGCTTCACCTCCAAGGTCAGAAGTGCTGCTAGTGATCAGGCAGACACAGGATGCTGGGCTGGAGGCCACCCGTCACCCCCACAAACTCAGTGGCCAGGTGAAACGAGGTTACTCCCTGTCCACAGTGTCGTAAGAACACCTAAGCTACAGCGTCTTGCTACCTTTTCACTTCTGTCTTTCCTGCACCTGGTCCCCATCTGATGGAAAGAAGCAAGGAGTGGTGAAGACCCCTTAGGAGGCCAAACATTCCATCCCGGAAGGACCAGAGGAAAGGTTTATAAGATTGAGTCTGACTACACCAGACTGCATGTGTAGCTATCAGTCTCTGTCATGCAGGGAACCAGATCACCGTAGACAAAGACACCACAGGTCCTCTTCACCTCCCTGTGGTCTCCTGCTACAATGTGTAGCCCCGTTATTACCATAGCAACCCTAATCTGGCCCCCTGCAGCCTCTCCTTCCCTGTTACCCATTTTCCGTTCCCCAGATGGTGCTGTTCATCTATGGTGCCAATTTGATCAGGTTACTCTCTTGATAAAAAAAAAAATTGTTCTTCTGTTTTCTTTCATTCCCAAGAAAACAGTAATAAGCTGTATAAATAACTCTACAAACATTCAGTGCCCTGAATTCACCTTTGTGAAGAGCATGGACTGGAATTTTGTCCTCGGCATGCTCCTCAAGTCTTGGAACGTAAGGAGGCAAACCCAAAGTGACCTGGGAACCAGCATGCTGCAATGTGGGGTGGGAAGGAAATGCAAGGATGCCCTGGTTTCCTGGTGCATCCACTGAGACCCCCTGAGGCACCATATGACTGTCCCCCAGGACTGTACTCTGGGGGGTCTACGGTGGTGACACCCTTCCCCTCCTGCTCTCATTTCTCATCTCCTCTACTTGTGTTTTGTGGCAGTATCTCCCAGGTCAAATTTTTGTGTCCAAATCAGTTCTCAAGGAATCCTTTTGGGAGAATCCAGCACAAGATAGGCGATCACATAATTTATCAGTCCACGCAGTCACATTTTTACACTGAGAGTGAGCATTACTGATGGTGTGCTTTTCTGCTGGCAGATGGTGTAATGGAACTGTCCTTGGCAATTTGGGACCTGTGGTTCTATTTACAGGGGATGTTGTGACAGGATCTCTGCTTCATCCCCAGTCAGATGGTGCTCTCTCTGTCTCTCTCTCTCTGTCTCGCTCTCCTATTTTTCTCTTTTGAGACAAGGTCTTGCTAAGTCTGGAAGTTTTCCAGGTATGGCTTGAACTTATGATTCTCTTGCCTCAGTCTCCCAGAGTGCTGGAATAACAGGCATATATCACCATATGGAGCTTCTCGGCCACTGTTCCTTATTGGCTGGCTCTTTGCATCCTGGTTTCAATCATTCTGAATGAACCTTGTAGTACCTCAAATTTTCCTCACAGCAGGTTGTGCTTCCAAAGATGGCCAAAACGATCCCCTCTGCCCCGCCACACTCCTTGGTGCGTCTCCTTTGGTCAAAAGCCAGCAGCTAAGGTGATGTGTATAACTCTTGAGGATGGATCTTAGAGATCTCCAGCTGCCATCTTTGGTTTTTCGGTCCTGGCATCTTTGCTGGAAGGTAGCCCCAAATCTGGGATGTGGAGCTCTTGAGGATACCAGCTAAACTACTTAGTGGCTGACTGTGTGAGCAGGGCCACTTTGGGGCCATCTGGAGTGCCTTACATCCAGTTGAAACCAAGCAAAGCATTGCAGCTACTCTGCCAGCTCTCAGAATTGTGAAAGACAGTACTTTACTGTTTCAAGACCCAAAGATTTGGGTGGTTTCTTGTGCAACAATTGGTTACTGAAAGCCCCCTCCTTTTCTTTCCCTCTATTTCACCCCATATCTTTTTTTTATTTAAAGAGAAAAAAACAGGAAAAAGGTAGAAATATTAAAGAATTTCAAGAAAAGAAGATAAACAGTAAGAAATCACTAGTTGATAAATTACATATTGTTTTTTTAGAAATAGTTATTTAAGTTACAGAATTAAAGCACACAAAGTGGACACTAAAGCAGTGAGAGTGCAAACAGATCTGTTCAACAATCCAACAAGAACCTAGAAATATGGTCATCAATCCCACACACCTAAACATACATGCAGCTATATCTTTTGTAGTGCTTCCTATTTCTTCTTTTTTTACAATAGCAATTATACATTTTTAAAATTTTATTTAAAGAGAAGAAAAAAAAGCAAAACAGAAAAAAGGGTAGCAACAATACAGAATTCTAAAAGCAAGCAAGAAAAAGGAGAATGAGAAAAAGCCCCACTAAGAAATCAGTAATTTATAAATTACATACTGTCATCCTGGATGTAGTTGTTCAAGTTACAAAGTTAAAGGGTACATAGTAAATATTCAAACAGTCAGACTACAAACAGTTCTGCTCAAAGATCCAACAAAGATTCAGAAATATGGTTATCTATTTTACACACTCAAACATACATGCAATTATATCCCTTAGAGCACTTTCTTTTCCTCTCTTTTTTACAATAGCAATTATACATTTTGGTTTTATTACTCTTGTAGTTCTTATTTACTTTTTACACTAGAGACACATATGATGTTTATAAATATGATTCTTATTTATTTCACTAATGAGGATAGTTTCAAGTTGTCTCCATCTGCCTGTGAAGGCCTCAAGATCATCCTTTTTATAGCTGAGTAATATTCCATTGTATAAAAATGCCACATCTTTTTCATCCACTCTGTAGTTGATGGGCATCTTGGTTGTTTCCAGGATTTAGCTATTACAAATTGTGCAGCTATGAACATGGGTGCACATATATCACTGTGATATGAACTTTTCAGTTCTTCGGGGAAAATACCCAGGAGGGGGATAGCTGGATTGAATGGGGCTTCCAATCCTAATCTTCTGAGAATTCTCCATATGGATTTCCATAATGGTTGCACCAGTCTACATTCCCACCAACAGTGGAACAGTGTTCCTTTTTCCCTGCAGCCTCGCCAACATTTGTTATCAGTTGATTTCTTGATGGCAGCTATTCTTTCTGGAGTAAGGTGAAATCTCAATGCTATTTTAATTTGCATTTCTCGAATGACCAGTGATGGTGAACATTTCTTCATGTATTTATTTGCCATTTGTGTATCTTTCTTTGAGAACTGTGTGTTCATCTCAGATGCCCATTTTTGGAGAGGGTCTTTGAATTTGGAGGGCTTGATGTTTTTCAATTCTTTATATATTCTGGACACAAGTCCTTTGTCTGAGGGGTTGCTGGTTAAAATTCTTTCTCACTCTGCTGGTTTTCTTTTCACTCTGTTGGTGATTTCCTTTGAAGTGCAGAAACTTTTCAATAATGTGAGATCCCATTTATTGATTCTTTGAAGTGTTTCCCGTGAAGTTTGCGTTTGGTTCATGAATTCTCTGCCTACCCCTATGTCTCCAAGACTTCTACCTACCTTGTCTTCCAGTAGATTTAGTGTTTCTGTTTTAATATTGAGGTCTTTGATCCATTTAGACTTTAGTTTTGTGCATGGTGATATGCATGGATCTAGTTTCAGTCTTCGGCATGTGGAGAGCCAATTTTTCCAACACCATTTATTAAAGAGACTATCCTTCTTCCAGTGGACATATTTAGCCCCTTTGTC
>PVLA01010064.1:0-35168 GCA_004027455.1 Hydrochoerus hydrochaeris | reverse complement strand
ACTTTTGTTGCCTAGAATTGCCTTTGCTATTCCAGGTTTCTTCTGTTTCCAAATGAATTTTAGTAGTGTTTTCTCTAGATCTGTGAGGTATGTCAATGGTATTTTGATTGTCACCCCATATCTTGACCAAATGGCTTTTAACTTCTTATCACTCATTTCTCCCTTTAGAGAGCTCTTCTTTGGTCTGCCTTCTCTCAGTCCTGGACTGGCATAAGTCTTTTGTACTTGCTCCCCAAGAACCCTGATGTATGGATTCAGCTTGACATGATGGTGGCCATTGTGAATCATAACTGCTATGATTGGTTTAGAATGATTCTGGTCAGTTTTTCCTGCCGTTTCCCAGCTAGGAGAAGACCATACCATTAAAGTGGTGTGTGGAGTTTTACACTGGCCCATGTCACCAGGAATATGCCTAACTCCCTCATAATAGCTTAAGAGTAAGTTGCCTCTGGCTTGGATGAAGTCATTTTGTCTTAACCAATATCTACATTCCCCTCTTCTGACCCAAACTACAGGCCACTTGGTTTTGTGGCTGTCCATGACCACATTTCTGTCAGTAAGTCCCCTGTCAATCACACTCCATGCACTTCTGGATATGTAAGCTTCTCTTCTTCAGTCACTACCCTGGGACTAGGCTGTTCTGGGACACTATACTTCCATCTTCTGCTTATCCTATTGTTTGTCCTTCTGGGCCTATTTGCTCTTTCACTGTTTCCTCTTCCAGCTAGAATTTAAGTTCTCTAAAGGTGGAAACTGTGGCTGCCTTGGATAGTACTCCAGGGAACTATGCAATGACCCTGATACTCTGGCATCATACATTTCCGGACACCTGACTCTGATGAATACATAATTGCTGAATAACAATGGAATAAAAATAACTGATATTTATTTTTCAGATATAGTGCTGTTAAACATGTGTTATTCTGTTGGGTCCTGTGAGGTAGAGAGTCATCTCCTCCTGTTTTAAATACAAAGAAAAGGATGTACAAGATGACAGTAAACTGCCAAAGTCATGTATAGCTGGTGAGTGACGGAATAAAACCTTACACCCACGTGTAGGGAAAAAAAAGTCTCTTCTTAGATACAATCTTTATGTATCAGTAAAGAAAGACTAGGTTATGCCACATAACAAGTAGCTCTGAAGTCTTGGTAGCTTAACAAGGTTTTTTTTTTTCTTTTTTCTTTTTCATGCTATATGTTCATCATGAGTCAACAAGGTTCTCTGTTAATTGGGGTCACAGAGGGACCCAGGTAAGCAGAACAATGATCATCAAAGGTTTAAGTCACCGTGCCAAAGTGATAAAAGAATTCTAGGTCTTCCATCAGTAGTTAAATGTTCTAATCTGGATGATACACTTTTGGGGCAGAAATATCCAGCCAGCAATGTCATGGTTACCACAGAACGCCATTTTACCAATGAGTGAATAAATGTGTCACTTCCTGTTGTGTAAGGCTTTACCAAAGTTCCAGAAGGTTCTGAAAAATTCTAGAGTAAAGATTTCTATTCAATAGAAAGTAGTGTAGAATTACACTATTCAAAGTTTGCATTATGATAGAAATCAGAGCATAGCTGCTAGTAGATACACCTCTGATCAAAGTTGCTTTAGATAATGAAGCAGTTTTGGAAACCATCAGGATCTGGGACCAATATGACCTACAAACTATATTAAACTCAATCATATATAAACTCATCTTTAATTTTACTTCCTGAGACACTCAAGGGTCAGTAGAGCAGTAATTAATCCACATTAATACTCAACTTCTTTTTAAGCATAGCCTCTAACTTTCACAAAGGAATAATTGCCTTTTTATAATAGAATTGATCTACTTTCTATGATTTTATACTACTGTGAGTTACAATATGGGACAAACAATTTGAAACAAACAATAAAAGTGGGCTTGGTAACAACTTTGAAAATGAACACTGTCCAAACGTATTCTAATAAGAAGAATTTACAGTGACGTGATGGGCAGGATACATCGACATTCTGCTAAATTCATATCTGTAATCCACCCATGCAGCATGTGGTATCAAGGAGCTTGAAGAGAATCATCCCCTCAATCTCAAGTGGAATTGGCCATTCCTTTTACTTTAATATTGCTTTTCTTACTATTTCAGAAAAGGAACTTACTTTTATCATCAATCTTCAAGTTTCCAGGGCATTCAGGTTCCCTCTAATCTGGTTGGTCTTAGTGTAGGGTACAAATTTCCATTTCACCTTTGTTGAATACTCACCATAGTGAGGTCCACTACCAGAAACTAAATGTCACTCCTTTGTGAGTAGCTCCAGCTCTCAGCCAGCTCCTGCTTACACGGAGCTCAGTGTTCTGGTTCACTCCCTCTTCACGCATTCCCCTGAGGTCCTGTCCAATCAGCCTCCACGGAGTTCAGTCCCCTCTTCATGGAGCACTTGTCAAGGACTGGAAAGTGATTTCCCTGCTTCTCTCAAGTCATCTCGTTTTCTGCATAAATATCTCAAGGCTTTTGATATTTCCTTCATGGGTCTTATGTGTATCTGGTCTTCCAGATTAATATCCCTGCTTTGCTCATCCTCTCCTCACTGCACCTTGGTATTATATTCATTTACAAATCAGTCACCATGATAATGTAGATAGTACTGCTGGGGCAATGGAGCCTCTTCCCTCCACTCATCTGAATTTAGATAACTCCCAGGGCCAAATCCTCTTCCACCTTGTCCCAGAATCTACTATCTGGAGGCAGAGGTAAGAAACACAAAGACTCCTTGAGCCCGCCCTAGATGGTTTCAAAATCCTACACCAGGACCTATGATTCCCAGATCCTCCTGCATGAGTTATAGCAACCATTCTCTACCTGGAGCTCACTGAAGGTTTTCACGCATCCAATTACAACAGAATGAACTATGGGAAGGGCATGTACTATAGACACAAGTGACACTAATGGGCACCCTGTCAATCATGTTTGCAATCATGCTCTAAATGACCCCATGGGAGTGCCCTAGACCCTAAGCCCTCAGCTCTTGTTCCATCTTCCTTTCACCAGTGCGAGCCTGTTCACTCTGAGTGTATCGACACTGTTGTCCCCTTCCTGCCATATACCACGTCCAGTTCTTTATTCATTGTGCATGAGAAGCTAGGAATCAGTCTGGGAGCTCACCACACACAGTAACAACACTGGCACATATCAAACTCTCCAGAAAACCAACCCTTGAGATTTTTTTCCTGGACACCAAGAATTTCCCAATTTCCATTTAATTGCCTGATTGTACTTAGGTACTTCTTCTTCTTCTTCTTCTTCTTTTCTTCTTCTTCTTTTTTTTTTGTCTAAGCACAAGAATTAAGTTTCTCATCTCATTATTTTTATCCTATATTTCTAGCCTGTCAAGATACTTGTGAATGTTGTCTCTCTCCCAGTATACTGAACCTTCCCTCTCAATTGGCTGTCATTTGCAGACTTACTAAACTTGCGTCTTTACCCACAAAACTGACAGAAATGTTGGAAAAGATAAATGACAGGGGGTTTCCTTCGGGCTTAAAATTATATTTACGTTCCTCAGTCTACAGATTTTTTGGGAGAGATTATTGGATCTGTTGCTAAAAACTAGATACATAAGGTCTGGGATCCCATTCAGGCAGTGAGTGATAAGAATGGACATGCATCTGACTCTGTGAGCCTTTCCTGATGGCTGGTGACCTTGCTTCCCTGCCAGAAGGGCTTAGGGATATGTAAGGATCCACGTTAAACTTTTGTGGCACTTGACAGTGATCTATCTCAGTTTTACGTCTAAACTGTGTTTCCTTCTACTCCCTTTACAAAGCTCAAACTTGTTCCTGAGTAGTTTTCTTTTTTTCTTAGTTTCCTTCCTCTGTGTCCTTTTCCAAGCAGTGCTCATCAAAGAGCTCATTGTGAAGCCACATTATTTATTTAGCTCCATCTCCTTCTCTTTCTTTTTTTATGGGATCAGTTTCTGGTTAGAGGCTGACCTAGCAAAGCAGCGTCTGGAGGACATCAGTCTCTAGGGACTGTGGAAAGCTTGCTGGAGAACAAGAGCTCTGTTGCAAGTTCAGGTCATCTTGTCAGATGAATATTTACATAGCTGGGGAATGCAGATGGGGTTGTCTCTCCCTGAGGTACGTGTCACTTTCAAAGGAAAATTTAAAAACACTCCTGGCTGATCCTGTCCCTACGACATGATCGAACATTTAAGGATTATCGGTTTGAAGGGTGGCCAGTGACTGGCCTCCCTAAGCACCCAAAGTTCCTTCCTTGGGTCAGCCTGTAACTCCTTTGATTGTAGTAGCAGAATTTTATTCTCAGCATGTCCAATGATGTCTGTATTACTTCTCTGTCACTGTGAAAGAAGCAAGTGTTATTAGGCAAAGCTGAGCTCACCATGTCACTCATGACACTTGCCAATCACCATCTTTGAGTGGATTAAGTGTGGAACTTTAAGTCAGTGAATCTCAATGGTGGTGATTTTTCCCTTGTGGAGGGATTTTTAGTAATGTCTGGAGCTCCTTTTGGTTCTTACAACTTGGGAATTACTTGTACCTGTGAGTGAAGACTGAGGATGCTGTAATACCCAGGACAGCACCAGAGCAGAATTTTGTGACCTACAATGTCAACAGTATCACAGTTGACAGTGAGACTGCTTTAGAAGAAATCTGACAGTTCCCAGCCTGGGTGACCTTCTCGATACTATGAGGGTTGCGTTAGTATTGCGTCACTATGACAAAACACTTGAGAATTTCCTGAAGCTTAAAGGTGGGAAAAGTTATTTTGGCTCACAGTTTCAGAGGTTTCAATCCATGGCCAGTTGGTTCCATGGCTGTGAACCACAGGTGGCGCAGAACATGATGAAAAGGCCCGTAGAGCTATGCTGCTCACCTCATGTCGGCCAGTAAGCAAAGACAGAAAGCTCTAGAAATGAAGGAGCCAGAGACAAAAATAAACACGTCAAAGCCACAGTGACCTGCTTTATCCAATTAGGTTCCACCTCCCAGAAGCTCATTCAGCAAGGAGGACCAATAATCTCTTCCACTTGATGAAATTAGACCGCTTTGGGAAAGCCCATTCATCAGCTCTTGGCACAGGAGACTCTGGGAGATCTTTTATATGTAAACCATAAGAAGGGTAGCAGTGGTTTGGGGTGGTACTGGGAGGAGTGTAGACAGTCCTACACATACTGTACATAGCATTTTCATCAACTGGCAGCAGCATCAGACAATGGCAATTATTTCTATTACTTATGTATTAGGCTTTGTGTTGGATAAATCCTAAGATGTGATCAGCTTAATGGTAAAAAAGAATAATTCATTTATTCCAGAAATCTGTTTCGAACATTTTCTCTATGCCAGGCACTAATCTTGCTGCTTCAAATAGATAGAAAAATAAAGTTTAAAAAGGTAAACAATCTCAACCCGAGGGGATTAACCACTTACAAATGAGCACTCGTGTTCTTCATTGCAAGTTTTGAGAAAATCCTGGCTTTGAGAAGTCAAAGTAACAAAGCATTAAAGCGACAGGCTCACAATGTCTATGTACATGGCTCCTAGGCTTTCTTGGGATGGGCTGGAGGTTTGAGATTGCATTTTGGTCTTTCGTCTTGTCATTTTCCTGTATTTTCATGTTTCCAGCGAGGTTCCAAAGCTTCCCCCGGGTGTGCTGGAAATCACCTCCTGCACCCTCGGCTCCTGGGACCGAATGGAGGCTGCTGAGTGTGGCCCAGTCAGGCCTGCACGACCTCCTGTGCCACCTCTGGTGTTCCAGGAAGCTGGGCGGGCTCTGGTGGGTGATGGTCCAACGCTCTCCCGGAGCTAGCATGGGTGCACTGGGGCTCACCTCTCATGGGCTCAGCTCCCTGGACTGAAAGAAGGTCACTGGGCAGACAGGCTCACAATGCCAACAGAGATGGGCCTGAATTCAAGTCTAACTCACTCTGCCTGATCCTTAAACCTACATCCTTTCTATTCTATTATTGCCAAATCTCGGATAAACTAAAATGAAGCAAAACTACAAACCAAAGGAAGTTCAACTCTATGACATATCTACATATACCTATGTATATCTATATCTATACATACATTTTTAAAAGCTGATTTGGAGATAGCCTTGTCTTGGGTTAAACTGACTGAAACCAGGCAGCTCTTGTTCCATAACTACCTTTAGATTCCAGAACATTCAAAGCTCCACCCACAAGCACACCAACACTGCTGCGTTCTGAGCCTACAGCTTCTGAAGAGGCAGGAAGATGGATCACACATCTGCAAACCACTGATGATGTCTCATTTTTTTTTTCTTCAAATCTTGACTTGTCTTTCCCCACATCTCTAACCACCCTGATTTTTTGATCCCTAAGCATCCCTGAATCCTATTCCTGGGGAGGTGGTTTTGAGTTGGGAGGTAGGGTGGGGAAGACCTCTCTATGTTTGACAGTCTTGTGAATAGAACTGTAGAAGTTTTGTTTTCAAAATGTTTCCAAATATGTGAACAGTCTGCAGTGTTTCTTTTGCTTCTATACACAGGCTTGTACCAGAGGTACAAGCTGTACCCACCCTATTACTGTTTCCGGTTTGTTCTCGTATTTGTAAAGTCACACTCCCTCACAAAAGACCCCTGCCCTTATTCGCACGCTAACTGGGGGGTTTGGAGTACACAGCTCCTCTGAGCCTGCTGGTGTAACAAAGCTTGTTTTTCTCCACTTGTCTGAGTGTCACTCAGTTTCTTTCCCTCTGGTAAACCTAAAATCTCTGTATCAAAGCCTCTTGCAAAATTTATGGCTTCAGGGATTGCCACATTGGGTGGGGGCAAAATGGATTTGGGTGGGTAACACCCTTACTACCCTCTTTGAATACAAAGAATGACTTCTCCCCAGCCCACACATCACCACCAACTTAATTTCCATCCTGGGTTCACAATACCCATTTTCACATCAAAGAGAAATGTCACTGGCTCAAGTTAAATGTTTAAAATTTCTTAGCCAATCACATCTGTATTTTTGTCTGGATAGCACCAACCTTTTATGTGGAAGAGAAGGGCAGAGGCAACTCCTAAGTCCAATCACACTCAGGGAAGGTGTATTCTAATCCTATTACAGCTGCAAATAACTTGCAAATAACATCCACTAGTGTTCTTGTGGGTGGAAGGAAAAGAAAATCACCCAGACATGCTTACATAAAGAGAAAGTTAAATGCTGCTCCTAGTTAGAGGTCTCTAATAAACCAAAGTGCACATGATGATTTGATCAAGGTTCTCCTGGACACCACTCAGAATCACAGTGTCACTTCGGGAGAACATGCCCGTGACTGACCCTAGTGAGGTAAATTTCTGGTAATGTTAAAATGCAAATTCCCATCAGGTAATTGCTCACACACATTTATACCTAATGAACCGAATTCTTACCTATAACTTTTCCAAGAAAGAGCGACTTGGGAGAATTGAAGAGTGTGTCCGATGAACTTGGCAGGTGGTAACTCACGGAAGGATAATGATCGAGCTGTAGGGAGAAAATGAGGGACATGGTTAGGACAACGTCACTATCCCGCACTGGAATAAACTCTTCCCTGGGGGATGACATCACTCCTGGAACCCTGCTTTCCTAATTTCTTATTTCATCAGCACAGACTCTGAAACCCAGCCTGAGAAGATGGAAGTCCGCCTCTTCTTGTGGGTGGAGAGAAGATAGAAGGTGGTTATTTAAAAAGAATTTGAGCTTGGTAAACGAAGACACTTTTTGATTTGATCTCCAGTGGTGGACACTCTAAGTGGATACGCTATCTGCTTGTGGGCTTAATATCTTTGTGCATTTTAATAGAATGAAATTTGCTTGATCCAGTCTCTACTGCTGACCTCAGAGCTGCACCTATAGCATTGAGTTTTCCTAACGATACTCTCCCTGCACTGTGTCCTTCAGTTTTGCATGTTAAGGACAATACTGATCTTCAGTTGCACACACACACACACACACACACACACACACTCACACACCCCATTGGTGCAATTCAATACAGTTTCGTGCTTTTCTCTTGCTGTGTATTTTGAGCTTTTACAAAAAGCCTAGATACGTTTTCCCAGAGCTTTGTGGATTTTTCTGTGCCCACTTGTGTGAAAACTCTCCTTCGGCCCCATTCACCCTTCACACATCTGCTGAAGTGGCAGAAGGACAGGTGTGGGTCATAAAACTGGTTTTGCTTCCCTACTCTGCGTTCCCGTGGGAACCACCTGGATGATATAGAAAAAGGAGCCAGAACAAGCTGCCACTTGTTCAACGTGGCCCCAAACTGCTACACTAGCAACTGGGACTGAGGAGGTGGAAACCCCTCCCGCTGGCGAGGATGGAGGAGCAGCCGTGCTCCGTGGCAGGCGCCCGTGCAGGGAGAAAGTGCAGGCAGCCAGGGAGCCAGGGAGCCTCCCACGGACCGAGAGGCGGCGTCTTTGGAGAGAGCATCATTCGTTATTCATGGGTCTGCACAGCTGACTTGGGAAACTGCCTAGTGGGGACTCCGAGATCGTTTGAGCAGGCAGGGTGAAGAGTCTGAGTCATCCCATCTCCGGGATTTTTGAGAATTTTGACCTGCAGAACTGGCTCTGTAAGTTTTTTTGCCTGTGCAGGATTGCAGCAAAAGTTTAAAGAGAGGGGGGAAAACCCGTTAAAGCAGACATACGCATATTTGAATGTCATTTCGAAAAATGTGCTATAATGACAAGTGCATCACTAACGAGACAGCTATTCCAGCCATAGAGTCTTAAATATTTAAAAAATCTGATGAAGTTTCTTTGGAGCAAAGGCCATTTGCGTCCGGTGGTAAATATCCGCCGGCTGCTCTGGCGCCATCTGATGGCACATTTGGGTAACTGCTGCTTTATCGGCTTCACTGTCAACGGCTCCGCCAAAATGATCCATCCTAATGCCACATGGTGACAATCTCAACGGATTATCAGCACAAATATCTAATACAACATAGATTATCACCTAATCTATCTTGTTAAAAAACTTAAAAATGGTTACAGAAATAAACATTTATTATCGAAAAGTAATACAAAATTGTCAGGGAAGAGTCTCCCATGGTGATAATTCATAGTAATTTTTTAATGTTTATTCTTTCATTGCAAGGCCAAATGAGAGGCAAGGCTGAAAGAAGTCGAAGTTTGATTAAAAAAAAAAAAACACCTCTTTAGAATCGCTTTCAGCAGCTTTTAGGCCTCCACCCTGTACATTTTAGCCACTGTCTCACAACTGTATTCAACTTAGTAAGTGCTGAGGTTTAACTGCTTTTATAACTTTCACCTTCCTGCTAAGGAAAATACGGTGCCTGTTTAAATTAAAGAAAGATTATTACAGTAAAAGACACATTGCCACGGATTGCTCTCAAAACCTTCCTCCTCACTGCGACCACACTGGCGCCCTCACTCTTGAAGCAGTTTGGGATGATCCTCTGTCATGCTATGTAGCTGCCTCGATGTCCTGAATCGAGTCAAAATACTTACCTCCCATGGTATTTCGACTCTGGGGAAGAGCCAGAAGTTGCGTGGTGCCAGATCTGGTGAAGATAAAGTGGATGAGGACATGGCATCGTGTTTTTACAACCCTCCCTTTCTGTTGGATGGCACTTGGCAGCATTGACCATATTTTTGATCACCTCTCTAAAAGGCGTCATGAAAGAGAACTTCCGGAACTGCTTTGGAAAGTGGCCAGGATGAGGGGGAGGACTTCAAGAGGCACTAAGGGCAACGTGGCTTTTACTGTAACACATCTTTAAATTTTAAACATGCATCCCATATTTTGATTACCCCTTTAATGCATAAAAACCTTATAATTTGCTTCCGTTAGTCTGTCTTTATCAGCTTAATCTTCAGAACCAGCTGGGAGACCCTGACAGAGATAAGGTTTGCTTCCCAACAGCCCACACCCTCCAACTTTGTCCTTTGTGGGGTCCACTCCCCCACCCTTGGGTGCTGGTAGGAAACTGCACAGGGGCCTCCCCAGACCTGGTTGGTACCCTTTATCACAGTCACTTCTTCTATTTGCAGCCTGTGTTTTGCTGACTGTGTGGTTTCTGTCTCCTTTTTGAGCACAGGTTTCACACACTCTGAGCAAGTAGATGCCCCAGTCCCTTTGTTTGAAGGGGACTGGTAACAGGAGGAAAAGGGAGCACCTGCTCTTTACTGGACTTCGTATGGGGCTTTTTCACATTATTTCATTTAATACACATTAAATAGGTATTTTCTTTACTTTTGGTATTGTTTTCAAAAATCCAAAGTCACAAAGGGTAGGGGTGGTCTTCTTAACCAACTATGCCTGACTACAGGGACAGAATGGCCCGTGGTGGGGTGACAGTGTCTCTGACCACAACTAGCCTGCTCACATCCACTAGGAACGGGGAGCATCACCTACATTTTACATATTTACATTCAAAAGACGAAATCAGAGGAGGCAAGAAAAGCTCAACCTGAAAAGCCCAAGGAAATGACAGATTCCATCATTCCACTCGCAGTACCAGGTGTCTTCTCTTCCCAAGTGAACCTGGGCACATTTGCCACGGTCAAGTGTAATAATTTCAAGGTAATTTCTTTGGGGTCTGAGTGAGCTATTTCGCTGTACATTTAGCTGGTGGTCATTTCACTGGCAGTTAAGAGGCAATAAGAGATGGTGTAATAGAGTCTCATTACATGTGCCCCAGGACAACCTTAAGGGGACACTCATTTGTTCAGCCTTTACCATTAAGCCATTAAAAGTATAGTCCTGTCTTACATATTGGGTTTAAAGCTTTAATGTCTACTCAGGTATTATTTTGCAATTTCTATTCATTTCCATTTTTAAACCCCAGTTTGCATTGGCAGAGTTCAAAGAGATTTTATCTGACTGTTTATTTATTTATTTTTTGGGGGGAGATGAAACAGAGAAGAAATTGCTAGATACTGTGGACCATTTTGGACTGAAGGAGGGGCTGGGTGCCCTCTTCTGAGATTGAGGGACAGAGTTTTGCTGTAGCTCTGACTCTATGATGGGGACAGAATTCTGGGGCTCTGGACAAAGGCCTGAGATTTTCTGCATCCTTCCCAATCCCCGTGGCAGCTGGGAAGCAGACGAGAAGGGAGGAGCCAGAGGGGCAGGGGCCAGGGGCCGGATCCTTCCCCATCACACCCATGACCAACTCACTCTCTTTATAACCAGGTCCTGCTTCCTAAGCCCCATTCACAACATCAAATTATGGTCTTTTCAGTGGGTTGCTCAAAGAACAGCTCTCATGACTCAATCTCCTTCCAAAAGCCCTGTTTTGGAACACACAAGGGGGTATTGAAGGGGGTATTGAGATCTCCACATGCAGGACTTCCTGTCTTCTCTTTGCCAGGGTCACTAAGGGACTTTCGCAAACTACAGTAGCTCCTACATTTCCCACATAAAGGAGGAGGGCAGCGTCAGGGGTGAGAATCATCTTGTCTGTGCCCCTGAACAGCTGTGGTATTAACACGTCACAAAGGCACCAGTTTCCTCATTTCAGAAACAAGAGGTTGGACCAGATGATAGTTTCTTTGAGAATGATTCACTACTATGGACTCGAAAAACACCAGAGTGGTATTTCCCAGACCCTTGTGGCATTCAGCAGAGATCTCCTTCCAGGATCCAGCTCTAGGGTAGCACCTATCTGAGTAAAATTTGAGGGTACGCTCATTGAACCCCATCAGAAAGGGACAGAAGGCAGGAAGAGAAACAGAGCTCCATAAAGGAGTGAGCCTCCCACTTTCAGTTCTGAGACCCCATAGTAATAGCAAGCTCACTGGGGCTGGTGTCACTGAGAGCTCAAAATTGAACTTAGGAGACAGATTTTTCTTTGCGGTGCACCTGCATGCCTTTCCTTTACGTAGATGCCAGGCAGCTTTGCATGTGAGTTGAGAAGCAATTTTAAAATGTGAGGTATTATTCGTACTCATTACAATTGTCAGTGTGCCATTGTTAGTATGGTAATGTAATCAGTCAAATATTTCTGCCTCTTCAGGCCAAGTGCAGTTGGAATTCTGCCATACTGATGCAATTAAAAGAATTAGTGAGCCCACTAGGTGATTTGTATTTTATATAAAAATTTCCTCAAAATAGTAGAAACGCAGATCACGTTCTCTAGTCTAATACGCCACCTACTGGAAAAACACCAAATCACACTTCAAGCATAAGATTTTTTTTTTTTAAATTGAGAACATTTTGTATCAATGAATCTGTATAATTTTAGAATACACATCACTGAATGGGCAGAGAAATTTTCATTTTACAGCTGCCTGGCATTTCATTAATGTCATAAACTCCAGAGGTGTTTATAGTATACATGGCCCCCAAACCATATAATTGTTTCAAAGAACCTAGTTAGAAAAATTTAGCACTTTTAGGCTTGTGCATTTACTTACAAACAAAAATTCAGAAGATGCTTATCAAGCATCAAAAACCAATGCTGAACCAGAATCTAATAATTATATGCCAAGCTCTTTTGGCGGAAGTCTGGTATGAGAATACAGGATGCTTTCAATATAATTTTATATTTAAAATCACTTTAATGGCCACCAACTGTAATCATTATACATCGTGAGTACTTTAGGAACTAATTTATATAATGAGCATCAGTGGCTTCTATTCTAGGCCATATTTTTCCTGGCGTGCTCAAGGCAAAATACATTTTGATAACTTATAAAGTGACTTTTCAGGAATAAACAAATATATAGGAGAAGAGCAGAAGGAGGAAAACAGGGAAGAAGAATAAAAAATTAGGGAGAGTGCTTTTGAAAACATGAACAAATGTAATATAATAGTGCTCATTTTTTATAACCTTATGGCTCCATTTTGTATGAATTAGATGAAAAGAATAAAGAAGCTTGAATGAAAATGTCAACAACAATGTAGACCTGACCGATTTGATCGAGGTCTTTCTTGTTCGAGTCTTTCTTTGCCTCTATAACTTTGATTTGCCCCGACGTGTCTCCCGGGGCTGTTGATACTTGTGTCTCCATGAGTTCCTGGGTGCGCTATGTGAGAGCCTGGGTGAGGCCATCAGTAGAAATAAAACCAAGAGTCAGGAAGCTGTTTCAGCCTGGTGCAGGTGTGTGTGCTGATGTTGCATTTGCCGAGCTCAGAACTGCTGAGTGTGGGAGCAACTGCTTCCTGCAGGGTGCGTGTTGCATCTGGCCTAGATACAAAGACCTCACTGGAAGTTGTGCCTCTCAGAGGAGCGAACAGTTGGTTGAGTCTAGGGATGCTAGCAGCTTGTGTCCTTGGCCTGGGGCATCTTCCCTGTGTGGTCCTGAGAAGGTGACACCTGTCTCCCAGTGCACCTGCCCCAGGAGCCCCCAAAGCATAACAGGGTAACTGAGGAGGCCGACTCCTTGCAGGCAGAGAAAGACTTAGGCTTAAACCTCAAGTTGCTCCTCTGTCGTGTCTCCTGGTTGGCAGACACAAGGCTCCCAGTACCAACTCACGCAGCATGAGGACTTCTGTGTGATTTTTCTGTCCAGCCCCTTGTGAACTGGGATTAGAAGGAGACTGATGATATAAGATGGTCCAAGTGGGTTCAAGGTGTTTAGATTCTCATTTGGAAAATATGACTTGTGGGATGGGTAGGGCATAGAACTATAAGTATATGAAAATTGAATACAAAACATTACTCCCGATTCTAAAGTGATGCAGAGAAAAACTGAAATTGTGCTTCAACAGACCTCTGAAGGAGGGAAACATGTTTTCTCCCAGGGAAGCGGGGGGCCAGCCTCACTGGCCCTTGGGCTGAGCTTTGGAAGGAACCGAGAGGAGACAAAACAGGGTGAACAGAAGACAAATCGGGGAGCACTTGGAATGTGAGGGTGTGGAGTCTGGATCTGGTTCATAAGTGACTTGGGTGGTAGTTTTTATCCATCTATCATATCTATCTGCTATCTCTCCATCCGTCTACCAGTCCATCCACCCACTGACCTGTTAACGGTCATCATCTCTCCACCAACCCACTTGCTGATTTATCATATATCCATTCATCGATCCATCCACTCACCCAGCCAATGTTCTATCTATTATCTGTCTGTCTGCCTATCATGTATCTAGCCACTTATCTACTATCTATCTATCTATTCATCCATCTACCCATCTCACCCATACCACCCATCCCAGCTATCTATCTATCTATCTATCTATCTATCTAATCTGTCTCCATTTCTAACACTACGGGTAAAATCACCCCCAGATTTTTATAATTGTCATATGGAATCACAACTTTATGAAGGAGTTGAGTCCAAGGTTTTGTGTTTGTTGAACATCTGGGCTTAAACATTTACACTAAGTTTTGGGAAGAGTCAACCTGTTGCTGTGCATACTAGTTGGGGAAAATCTGGAGATGAGGAAGGAAGGAGGTGGCAGCCAAGGAGAAGGAATTGGAGAGAGAGCAGAAAGCCCAGCACCACATGCGCTGAAGGACTGTGGGAAATTTCTCTTGAGTGTTGGGCAAAAGAACTAATGAGTAGCTGGAATGGGACATTCAATGATTTGTCATTGACTGTTTCATGAGTTCCTCCCCCAATCCTGACATATGCAAGCAAGTCTTCTGAGTTCTGTATATGGTTGTAAGGGGATCGTAGTGGGGAGGTCACTGGTGATTTTGATGAGAGAAGCTTCAGGGAGCAGTGAACTGAATGAAGCCTGATGGAGATGGAGATGTAAGGGAAAATGGAGGTGGAAGTGTTCATGGAACATACATCCAGCAAAGGAATTGTATCTAGAATATATAAAAAATTCTTACAGGAGAAGGCAAATGACCCAATACACATAAAAGGGACAAAGCCCCGAGCACTTTATAAAGGGCTTAGCAGTGCTCCGTGAAGACATGAAATGTTACTCAACTTCACTAGTTAACAGGAAAATAAAAATTAAAACCAATGTGAACCCACAAATCCAGTAGGGTTCCAATAAAACAAAAAACAAACCCACCAAAACCAGACACTATCAAGTGTTGGTGACTATATGGTGCAACAGAAATTCTCCCACTTTGATGGAGGAAATAAAAAATATGTTTTTAAATAAAGTTAAAGATATACTTACTATACAACCCATTAATTTCACTTGAGATAGTGACTCAAAAGAAGTGAAAAAATATTTTCACAAGATTCATATGCAGGCAAACATCATAAAAGGCTTATTCATAATATCTCCAAAGTGGAAATGATCCATCCATCAAAAAAATGAATGATCAGATGGCAGTATAATTTTCAAGGGTGGCACCACCTAGCCATGAAGAACACGCCTGTAAATACATGCAAGGATGAATCACAGAATCCCTATGTGAGAGAAAGGAGCTACACAGAACTGACAGTACCCATAGTTCCATTTGCACAAGGCTACAGAACAGGTCAAACAAATCTCTGGTTTCATGGAAACATAAATTTGATCAGTGGCTGCTGGGGATAATGGTTGGTGTGGATTAATGGGAACAGGGCTTGAGGGAACCTTTTAGGGTGTGGAAGATGTTCTAAATTTGACAGTGGTGGTGAGGACGTTTGTCCAAACTCATCCACGTGAACACTTACAGTGTAGATGTCTCATTGCATAGCAAATTGCTCTTCCATCAAGTCGACTGAAAATAGTGAATGGGAGACGCTGACTTAAAACAGCACAGATAGTTATCCCCAGGAGTTTTGTTGCAAAGCAGAACAAAGAAAGGCTTCAAGGTGAGAGAAAAATCCTCATGCTCGTTTGACAGTGGAGAGCGGAGACAGAGCGGTGACCTTGTGTAGTCGCTGTGGGTTTATGGGAGAATGGGAGCTTTAGTTTTCCTTTCTGTTCTTTCCTGAATGAATGACTTTAATCTTATAACTGGAAAAACTAAGAACACCATCAACAGTATTCAGGGAAGCTCCGTGAATGGTATCGTGTTTCCAGTGTCTGGTGACAGAAGTGGGAACCGACTTGGCTAATGAGGACCGCTCTGACACTGAAATCATTCTAACTACCTATTATGACCAAAGTTTGCAATTTATATTGTAGTTTTGAAGGAAGACCCTGAAGTAGGTTGTGACAGTTGTCCTGGTTCTCCTAAATGGGGAAGGAATTAGAAAAGGATATTCTCATAATCTAATGTAGTACAGAGGTACAAACAGACTTAGGCCAAATCCAAGTCTACAGAGTCATTGGCCAATATTTAGTAAAATACACATTACTGTGTGCTAAGTGTGGTTAGAGAGGTCATTTCCCAGCTTCCCGGGAGTCCAGATTTGCCCTTCATGGTAGCTTTACCTGTGCATGTTATTTTTAAAGAAATGACATTGTACTTCCTACCAACTCAGGCAACTGACAGTTTTCCCAAGTCAATGGCATTCAATGATCAATGACTCTTTGCTAGGTGATGTTTTAAAATACTGGGAGAAGGTCTGTGTGTCTAATCAGGCTAAAGTTAAGCGCCTTATGGTTCTAAACCTATTTAATAAAACAACATTTGCTTTTTTGTTTGCTGGTCTTTCAGGCTTATCATTTTCTCAAATAGTGACTATGGAATGACTCTCAGGGCTGGGGTGTTTAAGTAGCACAACCTCAGGAGTTTTTACTGTATTGATCTTTTTTAATGTACTGGCTTCAGTATTTAAATGAGTTTGAGTTCGTTTCTTTAACGGTCTTTTGATAAAGCTTGTGTTAATCTGGTTCCTTTTGCAGTCGCAGCACTGTGATTTCAGAAAAAGACTAATAATAAAAACGAACTCATTTGATGCGGTTGGAATCTATTGATTTTAACTGTAATATAGTTAAAGTCCTTGATGTTAAAGAAGTAACTCAGCAAACATCCTTTTCCCACAGCATTTCCATTGGTATTACCTTGCCAGTAGGCTTTTGGCAGCAATAACAGTATTTGGAATGGAGTCTAAAGATCAGTATTATCACAGTACTGGTCACCATATCCTTCATTCTGTTCCAAGAGCAGAACAGTGTGCCAGGAAAATGGCACCTAGAGAGTGACTGTGGAACCTGGGGGTCACAGTGTGGTCTAAGCTCCAGTGGGTGGTTGCTTTTGCTGGCTCTAGAAGGCAGCAAAGCACTGTCCCTTGGAAACACCGTTGGTTTTAACACTGTGTTTGGAGACTACTCCCAGTGTGGTGTGGGGAGGGCTGGGAGAAGGAGGGGCAGCGGGGAGGAGTGGGGAATAGAAAAAAACCAGGAGAAATAATGAAAGAGAGATAAAAGGTGTCTTGGCTTCTCTCCAGACACAGCCCTGCATGAGTGTAATCGAGGACATTGAGTGTGTGTGTGTGTGTGTGAGTGTGTGTGTGTGTGCATGGTGTGTTAAACCTAGGACAAAATGGGCAATGGTTGTCTTAGGTCTATTGTAGGCATACTGCACCTGACTTTGAAGTCCAGAATATCTTCACATCTTCTACCTCTTGGGAGTAGAAGAGTGAGGTCCTCTTTCTTGTCCTTCTTAATATAATTATCATTTCCTAGAGGTCACCTCTAGATTACGTCTCACCTGGGACAATGAACATATATTATTCCTACTTCTGTGACACAGCTCTCTGGGCACATAAGCTTGTTTGGCCCATTTGACAGATTGGGAAACTGAAGCACAGGGGTGGACTTGCATTGGCTAAGCTGCTCGGCAGGGCAGCCAGGGTCCTGGGGGCTCACAGAGGCTGGGCTTCTTTATAGTACCAGCTGGGGCTGGGCCAGCATGATGCTCTCTCTAAAGCCACAGGATAATTTTGGGGGTGGTTGGAGCGCAAAGGGACCCAGAATCCTCTCTGGTGAGTGTCCGCCTCCTCTCTCATGCTCTCTGCATTTCCTTCATCACATTTTGATCTTTGTGACTCCCGACTCCTTTGCGTCTGTCTCTGACATGGACAGGCCTCCCCGAGATGGCCTGGGAGCTGCAAAACCCCTCGCTACTTTCCTCTTACTCATGTTACATTTTGTGAGGTTCAGCTACAGGCTACAGACACACAGGTACCGGTATGAACCGTAGAGTTGGTGACTCTGACCCTGAAGCCATTTTCCCAGGCAGGGGAGCAGGCATCAGGTTGGGGGCAGGAATGGACTAGTCTCCACTGTCAGTCCTCACAGTGTGGCTTCTACTTGCGTCCTTAGGTGACATCAGGCAGGATGCTTGAATGCAATGACAGCCATTTGCTCAACTGTTTTGTTTCTTCTTTTGATTCTACTTCCTTTTTGATGTCCTTTATGTTTTCTTCTGGTCCAGCAGCCCAGAGTCTTTCTTTTACCCATACAGCCTTTTAAAAATCACCACTTCCTCCATCAATCTGATATTTTCTTATTTTGCTGTTAAAGAAGGGGCAATTCTTTCCAGAGGTGACTCTGGGAGAACATGACTCACATATATTGCAGAAAGCACAAAGAATCCAAGCACCGTCAGACTGACTGAGTTGACGCGTGAGCACGGATCCCATTCTTTACCAACTGGATTCTTTTTTATTCAGTCACTCAGCAAACACCTCTTGTGCCCAGGGGTGGAGGACAGAGCAGCCTAAAAAAATTTCCCTCTGAGATAGTGTCAACAGCAAATTTTTGTTACCTAAGCAGTGCTGTGTCTTACTACCGTCAGTGTATTTTACACTGGAAACAGCACAGATTCTAACCACTCATAATGTATGGTTCTGGAGTCCACCAGGGTTTGCAGAAAATACAATGAAGACGGTTTTCCTGGACGATGACCACTAGAGGGCGTGTTAACACCAGTTTAGGACCCTCTCCAGGTCCTGTCCATCAAAACCTTAGGACTCAGTACCATCCTGGACTTGTTCCTCCCCTGAGGAGCGGGCAGCTCTTCAGAATCTTGGGCTGCACGTCGACATACATTTAGTTTTCAGGGAGCAGGTGAATTTATGTGAGCTAGGAACTTGCTTTTCAGTTACCGGTGCATAAGAAACAATCCGTGCTGACTACTGTGGTAAGAAATAGCTTGGAGAGCTGCAGTCTTGGAGAGGTGTTTCGGTGCACTGAGGCTGGATATAACAATACACTGTAATGCTTTGGAGTTCAGGTTTCACGCTAGAGAGAATAGAAATCCGGGAACCTTGTCTTCTTTCTTGAGAGGTGATTTATGTGGAGGAAAATGAGGCCCCCAACTTTGGGTTTGTAAGATCTGGCTGTGTGCTGGAGGAGGAAGGAACCCGGACACCTGCGACCTTAACCTGGATCAGAAGTCGCGCTGTGCCTGGCTTCCCGCTGAACTGCCTGGTGCAAAGGGCCGAGTGGGCACAGTTTTCTGGAGCGCGGGAAGGGGGTCCTGTCTGGGCCCTCCGAGTGCATAACTGATTTGCAGACCAACTTGCTTCAGAAAAGAAATGAGGAAGAGAAAGTGTCAGCGCCTTCATGACGGGTCTTCTGTTTGAGACCAGATAGGTTGGACGGAGGAGAATTTACTACTTTTTCTCATGGTCTTCTATGTAATGTTTATGAATTAAGAAAAGCACATATTGAATCCTGCAGTCAGGAATGAGTAAGACAAGGAGGTCCTCCTACTCTGTTGAAGACCTTTCAGGATCGGCTCAAACGCCTCCCGGGTCCCTCTGATCCATCCTCCCTCCCCAGATGGTTGAGTCCCCCTTTCCGTACTGCCCAGCACTGGTTTATGCCCTGATTGGCACTTGGTCCTTACCTGTGTGATCGATGGCCAGCTCATTGGCCTGAGCTCGTGGTGACAACAGCTGTACTATTTGGAGGTAACCCTTTTAGGTGCTGAGCACATATCTAATGGGTTGGAATACAAATTAGTGGAAGGAGACTCAGTCCTGAGGGTCTTGTTGACAATGATCCTGATGGGTTCTCTCTCTCTCTCTCTCTCTCTCTCTCTCTCTCTCTCTCTCTCTCTCTCCTCTCTCACTCTCATTTAAGAAGGAAAAGTGAATGGTGGAGGGAGGAAGGAAACTAGCATTTCACTAAACCATGGACTATACTAGCTGTGTGTGTGTTTCCATTTAATGCTCACAAACCCAATTAAAATAGGTGGCCTGATTCTTTATTTTACCAGTAAAGAAACAGAGGCTTCAGTAACTTGCTGGAGAACATTTGAGCTAGTAAGCAGCAGGGCCTGTGAGCATGGGACTTCTTTCTTATTTATATCTTAATAACTTTTGCATTGAACAATTTCAACCATGGGGGTCCCTACCTCATCTCAGATCATCCTCCAAAGGAAATCTGGCTTTATGTGCTATGATGTTATTATCAGCTTAAATTGCTAATATTCCCTTCTGCTGTAGTTTCTTTCTATTATTTACACAATGAAAGTCCTTTCTAGGAGATAAATAGGTAGAACAAGTCCCTCAAGAAAAGCACACCAAGAGTGTAAACATCTTTTCTCTCTTCCAAGAATGTGAATTCCTTCAAAGTAAAAGACATATTTTGTTTATTCCTTTAAAAGTTACTCCTTCCCCCCACCCATTAGCCATTTTCTACTCATATCTTTCATGTAGTAGATGTTTGGCACCTATTTGTTCTCAAATTAATACTGATTAAAGTTGAATGAATTTTAATTGTACTCCACAGTGGTAAGTGGCCTCATGGAATGGTATTGAGGACCACCTCATTTTATCCAAGTCAGGCTTAAAGGATTAGGATTTTCCCACACTGCAGTGGGCTGGGTGATGGACAAAGGTAAGAGATAATGTCAATCGAGGTCTTCTTGTTAAGTTGTTAGTGATCCTCGTATAGTTTTAAGTAGAAGGAAAGTGCACTGTTAATGATATAGCCTTGAACCACCTTGAGAACATCTGTCTTCATAAGCAGAATCTTCAGTTATCTCTGCTCCCCACAGGAATCTGGCTGCCACACCTCCAAGTGTAGGGTAGTCTGAGTTCAAAAGTACACATCAGTTTGAAGGTACAGGCAGGGGAAGAATCTGAGGCTCTCATAGTTGAAAATATTGTTTGCACTTTTTGGTCCTATTTTGTGCTTAAACCTAATAATATGAGCTTGCTAAAATACCCTTTGATGGGCCAGTCTAACACCAGAGACAGCATTTCAAGAGCTAATGTGTTCATGAGGTTTTTGATGTGTGTCTCAGTTTTGAATGGGCTTCTCTCCATACCCAGAAGTATGGAAAAAATAAACTGTGACTCATAAATAGACTGTTAATGGTTTAGTATCCAACAAATGTAGCCCCCTCTCTCTTCCCAGGTGCCTTCCATGGAATCAAACTGTTGTAATGATACAAGAAACTAATAAAATGTTGACCTCTGCTCTGTAGAACTACATACAAGTGAGTGTTCTATTAAAGTGGGGAGTTCAATAGTAATGTTCTTGCTGAGAATCCAATAGAGATCCCGTGGATGGGGAAGGTGCTCAGGGAAGGGAAGGTTGGGGAGTTCAAATGTCTCATCATTATTCGTGCGGTCACCTCCCCTCCTGTCAAACATGCTTGCAGTGCATAACCAAGGCTGTGAGTTTATCATCCAGAGTAGATAAAAACTAATTTAGCCAAAGGGAAGGAGCTACAGTACATGTAATTTCAAGAGCAAGGCTCTAGGCTATACAGGTCAGCTTTCTTTATTCATTCCGACATCCCTAAAAAGATTCAATACTTCCAAACAGTGCTGTTTTCTTTAATAAATACTTGAACAACCTTTGTTATTAAAATTTTCAAGAGTGTGTACATCTATATGCTTCTTGGGGTATTGTTCTTTATTGGCAGAAACTTTAAGAGCAAAAAAGGCATACATTTTAAAATAATTCATTCAAACTTCAGTATCTAATTTCAGTCTGGGCTCCACGTAGTTAAAGAAAAGAAAGTTGCTAGCATGGGAAGATGGGAAGTTACCTTTGTGTCCACTGAAAAGATTGGGACGGAACATTTGTTTTTAAGAGCAGAATATATTTATTGAAAGAAAGCTTCTATCTGAAAGAGAGACAGAAGTGGTCCTGAGTGGATTCCCAAGGACTCTGTCTTTTCTAGGGACTTTTTTTTTAAGAGAAAAAAGAAAAAACAGATAAATTAAGAAGCAAACAAACCTAAAAAATAACAACAAAGTAAAATGATAAAAAAAAGAAACCAAACAGTTATATATAGGTATTTAAAACAAGATGATAGGAAACCAACAATGGTTGTATAGTGCACATTGCTCAGGCCACTAGACACAGGAATAAAACAAAACAGTAAAGTGGAATAAAACACTGGATTTCAAAAACAAGACAGGAGGTCTCCCTACAGTTGCTACATGCACACTGCTGTCCTCCAAGGCCGGGCCTGCAGGGTCAACCAAACAATACAGGCGCCAAGCTATTCCTTTCACCTCAGTTGTTTTCATCTCACCCAGAGTCCTCCAAATCAGCCAGTTGCTTACCGGGGGATGGAGTTGGGTGGGGTGATGGCATACTCTTCTGGCTTTCCAGCCTGTGCACTGGCTGGCTCACAGGAAGGTGTGGTTTTGCTGTTTGCTGTGTCTCTTGCTGATCCGCATGGCGGAGCCTGCTTCATGGGAAGGTGTGGTTCTGCCTCTTGCTGTGTCTCTTACCTATTCGATTCGCATGACAGCCTGCTTCAAGGGAAAGTGTGGTTCTTTCCAGGGACTTTTATAGCGTAAAACCACAAAGTGTGGGATAGAACTTTTGTTGGTGTCTGATATTGAGAGCCATGTGGACACGGGCCTTCAAGTTGGACCTCTTAGCTTTCTTTAATTATAAAAGTTAAGGTTTCGTAACCCCAAGGAGGTGTTATTACATAGGTTTTTTAAAAAAGGATTATGACTTCCTTCGTTGCATTAAATTATTTTTCTGTACGGATGCTATCACTTAATTTGCAGCAAAGTGGATAGAACTGGAGGGCAGCATGTTAAGTGAAATAAACCAAGAAGAGAGACAAGTGCTCTGTGCTCTCTTTTATTGTAAGAGCTAAAGAAAAAAGCTGACCCGAATGGAAGACTGTTAGCGGTTGGGAAAGATGGAGGAGAGAGAGTGGGTAAAGAAGGCTGGGTTATATCAGCACATATCACGGACATGCACTGAAGAATCACACTGGGCCCTGTTATGCCGTTCATGTAACACACATTCATAAAAATCAGAGAAAGACAGGGGAGCCTTTATGGACAGACATGGGGCCCTGGGCTCAATCCCTGTACCAAAAGAAAGAAAAAGATTCTTCCTTTAGGGTATACTATTTAGTATGTCTCTATTAATTCATGTTTATTGATTGATGAAGAGAGATTAAAACATCAACATAAAACAAAATAAACCAGGTACAAGACAGACTTTAGCATGTGGGTGCGGGAGTTCAGGCCTCTCTAGACCGCCGCTTCCTCTTTTGTGGAACGGGAGGAAAGGTGCCCAACTCTGATGAGTGTGGTTTACGTAAAGTGCAGATTGAAAAGCACCACAAATGAGACCAGTGTTTGGTACAATTCAGACTGAGGCTGGGGAGTAGTTAGAGGGCTCCAAAATGGTCAAGGTAGGACCAATCAGGCCACATTCACGGACCAATCAGGCCACATTCACGGACCAATCATCAGCCCACATTCACGGACCAATCAGGCCACATTCACGGACCAATCATCAGCCCACATTCACGGACCAATCAGGCCACATTCACGGACCAATCAGGCCACATTCACGGACCAATCAGCCCACATTCACGGACCAATCAGGCCACATTCACGGACCAATCAGGCCACATTCACGGACCAATCAGGCCACATTCACGGGCCAATCAGCCCACATTCACGGACCAATCAGCCCACACAAACAGAACTATTCTATATCAGAAACATACATGAATATTTAAAACAACAACCTATTGATTATTTTTCATACAGCTACAGCTGCTGGTACCATTACTAGTATTGCGATTATCGTCTTAGTAGTGTTTTCTTGTATTGATTCGAGGTGGCATTCCTGACATCACTACTAGTATTCTCAAGAGCGTTTTGAAGCAAGAAGGTCTTCATTAGCGGATCCTATAACTTCTGGAAAGTGGTCTAACCACTTCTTTCCCTAAGGAAGTCTCGGCCTTTGGTGGCAGTGGCGTTCCGTGAACCAGGAAGAAGGCTGTTCGTCCACTGCCTGCTCTGATTCTATCACTCTCTCCAGCTCTGAATGAAACCCAAGCCACAAGAATGTCATCCAGGCTCTTCTACTACCACCTTGAGAAACTCCAGAGAGCACATTAGGCCCCTGAAAACCTATTTCTATGTAAACCTTACAGCTCTTCAGCAGCATCTCAGGCAAGCTGGCAGCAGTGAGCTCGGTTCTCTTGTCTGCATACGAGACAGCCATGAAGCAGCTGAGAGGGACTCTGGCTTCCTGGGTTCTGCACAACCTGTCTCTCGCAAGTCCTGTAATGTTGCTGGTCACTTGAGCTGCTTAGTCTCTGTTTTCTTATCTGTGAAATGGGGTCAATAGCACCAGCTGCTCCAAGCTCATAAGGTTGAGAGTATTTGTGCCTTATGTGTGAAAGTACTTTGAGTACTACACTGCAGGATTACGAGGCTCATGCCCATGTGCAGAGACATCCTCCTGGCTTCATGAAGAACCCCCAAAGCCCTTCCAATTGAACACTTCCCACCTGCAGAAAGTGGAGACCCAGTGCTCCCTACGCTTCAGTGAGTCAAATGGATGGACTTACATGGCAGCCTTGTGAGTCTGTAATTAAATTTCTTTTTATTTTACTGCCAGTACTATCCCCAGCTTCTCCTCCACAATAAGCACCCCTCCATATGCTTTTGTCTCTCATGCATCAGTGTTTACCTGTCCTTCAAGACTTCACGATTACAGCACTGAATGACTATACTTTTACTCTATTATTTTTGAGCATTGGTATGAGCAATCTTTTACCATCTCACTTAGATGCTGTGCAGAATTTTTTCTGCTAGTTTTTGCCCAGATACAGGGAGTTACCATTATGTGCAGAAAATTTCTCAACTAGGAACACTTGCATTGACCTGTTACTTGAATGAGAAAGTTCTTTACTTTTGTTGTTACAATAGCAGATGTGCCCCTAATACATAAATTAATACCTTGATGCAAGGTGCCGTTCTCACAACAGAAAACTAAAATTTGTAGATGGGAAATGGTGCAAAAAGGATATTAAAGACTGGAAAGATGAGGACCAATGGTACAGATTGACTTTCTGTGGTTTTAGTTACCCATGGCTAACTGAGGTTCAAAATATCCAATGGGGAATTCCAGAAATAACTCTGAAATTGTTCATCACTTGCCCTTCTGAATAACATGATGAACACTTGTGTTGCCATTCCAAATCCCTACCCTGCCACCCCCCAGGATGGGAATCATTTATCTATCCGGGGCATCTGCATTGTGTCTGCAATGCACTCAGTTATCACGTGGTCACCTCATCCTGGGATACCTCTTCTGGGGACGGGAGTGCTGTGTTTATGTGACACTTATGTCAGCAGGTCCCAGCTGTTTTGGCACCGGGGACTGGTTTCATGGGAGACAATCAGATGATTCAAAGGAGCACCAACCTAGATTCCTCAAATGCACAGTTCGCAGTATGTTTCTCCCTGCTCTGAGGATCAAATGTCCCACTGACCCGACAAGTGCAGAGCTCAGGTAGTGAAACAGACCATGGGGAGTGGCTGGAAATAGTTCGCTTTGCTGCCTGGTATCCGACAGGTCATGGGCCAGAGCTGGTCCTTGGGTCTGAACTTGGGGACCCCTTCCTCGGGTGTAGCCTAAATTCATCCTAATGCCTCTGTCATTCCTGGTGCTTCATTTCATTATATAAGGATTGGTTCATCTCACCTTCTCGCCAAAAAATGGAGACAGATCTCTTGCAAATGGGAAGGGGACCAAGAGATGGAAGGGGAGAAGGCAGGGGAGGGGAAGGAGACCTAAAAAGAATTGAGATGTGCTGTGGACACATACCAACTTCTCACTAGAGTGCAAATATGTACTACAAACATGTACTAATAAAAATAAAAAGATGCAAATATGAATAAAAGCAAGGATAAGTACATATTTAGAGAGAGAAGAGGAGATGACATTTACATGATGATATATTGCTGTATATTTTCTGTTTTGTTATTGTTGTTGTTAATCTCTTACTGGGTCTAATTTATAAATTAAACTGTATCACAGGTATGTGTATGTGGGAAAAAAATCCAGTACATATAGGGCTTGATACTGCCTGTGGTTTCAAGGATCCACTTAGTGCTCTGTAGATAAGTGTGGATCGTTGTCTGCAATAAAGTATTTTATAAACTTCTGCCTCAGGTGCCCCGGGAGACAGACTGAGCACTTGCAGCTTGAGATGGGGTGGTCATGGGTGCACTCGCTTCTTGCTACCTAGGTCAAGGAAGAGATGAATGCAGGAAAGAATCAACCAGCTTCCAAATAAATATAAATGCAAGAGAATAGAGCAGAGTTCAGAAATACAGGTCCTTACACCAGAGAGGAAGACATTAACTGCAAAAGGCTTTGATCAGCAAAGGTGTGGAGTTCAGCAGACTGATTCAGCACAGTGAACCAAGTTCAAGTCAAGGGTCTTTTCTTCCTACCCAAGGATTTTGTGCGAAGTGGCCTTCAGGTAGCTTAAGAGTGAGGCATGGGCACCTAGAAGCAAATGACTTGCTAGGTCCTCAGTGTAGGTCTGGGGAAGCATTTTGGCTGTGTTTACAGACACTGAAACTGGGAGAAAATAGTTCAGAAGCCAACTCAGGTGTTTGTGTGTGTGTGTGTGTGTGCTGGGGGTTGAACCTTGGGGATTTGCACTGTGCTATATCACCAGACTATTTATTTATTTAGAGACAGGGTTTCTCTAAGTTGCTAAATTGCCGAGGCTGGGGCTTGAACTCATGATCCTCTTGCCTCAGCTTCCCAGAGTGCTAGGTTTGTAAGCATGTGCCCAACTCAGGCTTTGAGAGAATTGTACTGGCAAAGGAACCACCAACCTGTTTAACCAAAGGCTCACACCTATAAACAACCCTGTCAGAGGGCAGTGGAGGGTTCTGAGGGCCTCCTCAGCATGATTTCATCACTGCTGGAGGTCACAAGATGTCTACAAAGATATCTAATAGTTGGGGGAATTTATCAGGTAAGCCTCTGCGATTTGGGGCTTAATTTGTTTCCCTCTGTCTCTACCAGTTAGCACGTATTACTTGTTGCTAATGTTTGAGTATTTCCTTCGTCAGTTTAGGGGATTCACATTTCAATTAGCAATTGATGCAATTCTTTTTATACAATTTGGTTTAAAGTTTGATTAATCGTGTGTAAAATTATCATCTTCATTTTAAGAAATAGAATCCAGTGATTTTTTTAAAACACTAGTTTTAAAATTTACCAACAAAAATAATCAAAGTGCTGTTCTTTGTGAGAGAAGACTGAGAGGATTTAATCATCATTTTTTTCCTGATAACCTGGAATTATTTTTAAAGAAAGATCTTATTTTAGTATCAGAAAATCTGTTTACTTCTTTTTGGCAAAGACAAGGTGGCTCTCCAGTTATAGGAAAGAGTCCCAATGGCCCATCCTTACCATCTGTTGCATTGATTATTAGAGAATATAGATCCAGAATATCTGTGCCAGAGAATTTACCTCTGAACTCTTTGCCGACTAATTTCCATCAAAACTCAAAAATATGGGATCGCTGTAGGGAAAGACCAAGGAGTTCATTCACTTTTGTTTTCTAGCTGGTTTGATCAGGCCTGACTTGGGGCCAGGCTGGAATATCAAAAAGCTACCTCAAGTCCACTACCCATCCCTTGGCCTCCCCAAGCCCTACCGAACTGCGTAGACAGAATTCTGTTTTGAAGATTTGCTGGAGTTTCCCAAGGAGATGCAACATCAAACAGCCTTGTAAAAGTCATAGGTCATCCTGTGCTTTTACTCTTTTCTAGGGGCCTCTGTGCAACAAGGAAGAAAAAGGATTTCTGTGGTCTCTGCATTTAATAAAAATCTGAAGAACTATAACCAAATGTTTGAATCTGTACATTTGGATGGTGGGTGCATAAGCATAATTTATTATCCTCAATACTTTTGGACCATTTTATAACAGAAAGAGAAACATACTGTCACTTAGCATCTCGCCAGCCATGGGGATCTACTTCTGAACTTCTGTGAATATCTTTCTAGACATTTCTGTTCGGTGATGGTCTCAGGCATGTGAGGAGTCATGCCTGACTCCAAAAGCTTTTGCTACTCACTGCTTTGTAAGTTTGGGTGAGTTTCAGCACAGCTTCTGAACTCTGGTCTCAATCTGTCTAAAAATGGAGATGGTAATGACACATAGCCCAGGAGATTTTTGTGCGGATAAAGTAAGAAAATGTGTCTCAAATGTATGGCACAGCGTTTAGAACCTGTGAAGCATCCATATGCATGATGGATACCACGGACGTGATGTTGTGTACATGTACCACACCAGGAGTGCTTTTCTATGTTAGTACACATAGCCCGTGGTATGAAAAAGGAAAATTATATAGGAACAGAAGTTTCAACACTGTATGGGAATTGGCATATTTTATCCTTATGACTCGGGTACTTCTGCCTTCCAGAAGTTCAAAGCCAGATCTAGAAGAATGAATAAGACATTATGACCTGAACAGTACTGTTGTTTCCCTCTTGTCTTTTTCATGATGTTATGGTTTAGATCTTGGGTGTCCTTTCAAAGCCTCATGTGTTTGGAAGGTGATAGATCACAGAGGTGCTATATCCATCAGTGGACTGGTCACTGTGGGCATGGAAATATGTCCCTCCCTAGCCGTTTTCTTCTCTCTCTGTCTCCTGGCTGCTATGAGCAGCTTTCATCCACCCAGACTATTCTACCATACTGTTTCTGCCTTGGACCCAGCAGGCCATGGACTGAAACCTCTGAAACCATGAGTTAAAATGAACTTGTCCTGCTTCAAGTTGTGTGGTCAGGTATTTTGTCTCAGTGATGAGAAAAGTGACTAAAACACATTCCTGCTTCCATCCTCTGCATCCTCTCTCTTGGACAATGTAGCTGGGAAGAAAGAAAAGAAAGAAATAGGGTGGAATGCACCATGGGTGGCAGAGAGTGAGACAAGAAAGCATTAAGGACAAGCCACACAAGACATAGTCATGGCTGGGCGTAGCGTTCCATTGTGGATTCCTGCTAATTGGCCTCATGTCCCTAGACAGGAAGTCTTTCCCAGGGTACCTCATACAGGATTTGTTGAGGTCCTCTCTGCTGCTTGAGGTTTGTTTACATTTTGGCTGGCATTCAGCCTTAAGCTATGATCCGGACGCCACAGTGAGCTTCATAAATGATGCCACTTGAGGGTTGTTCTGGGTCCTCACTCACTCTGGCGTGTGATACAGGCAGGCACCAGCTCTTCATTATCTTTGGGGAGAATGAGCACTTTATTTTTTGGCAGCAAATGTTTCATTCAAGGTCAATTTCTCTCAAGTGCTCAGCAAGGTTTCAAATGATGTGCTCAGGGAATGCAAATGAATTTGATGCTAACTCATTCCACACCCAGCTAGGAAAGTAAACGTGATTTTAAAAACACCCTAAACACTGATAAACATCATCTCAATGATATGAGCATTTATAAATGCATAAAAGTTCACCCATATTCCATCTCACTGTCAAACTCATCTCTGCATTGACCTTATTTTTGTTCACTGAGTATAAGTAAATTTTAATTGGAAATTACTTAAGTATTTTTGCTATTATAACAGGAGGGCTATCAAAAGAGGCTGAGGATAGATGTACATTTTATGTTTTTGCTCAATTATAAAAATGTAACACATGCTTCTTCTGGAAACTGGGGAAATACAGAAAGTGCTAGGGGGAAACAGACCCATTCATCGTCTCCTCACTCAGAAATAATTACTATAATGTTTTATTATATCTCTTCCCCCACATGGTTAAGGCTGTAGAAGTTCTTAAGATGGATCTGTTGATCGTTTTAGGGAAGAAAATTGGAATGTGTTTTGGCATCCTGAAGGAACTTTGAGAATTATAGCTTCCGTATGGGAGAGAGGGCAGGGTCCTGAGTGTGGGGACAGAATCTCGGGATCCACATTCCCATGAGCAGGAGCATTGTCTTTTCTTTCTCTACCACCTTCATCCTTTTCTCCATTAGCTCTAGGACAGAGAAGGACTGTGGGGAAGACCCTGGCCCGGCCCAGGGTTCCTCAGACAGGAAGTCTTTCCCAGGTCACCGATGCTTCCTTCTTAGCTACGCCCAGGGGTCTCAGCACAATGGCATTATGGGTACAAGACAGGAAGGCAGAACTTCCCAGGATCTGGAGGCTCAGTTTCTACCCAGAGTTCCTTGCTGCTAATCCTGTTATGGTAACTGCATTGGATTAAGAAATACCTAGCAGGTCAGTACAGCAGTTCCTGGGTGCATCTGTCTCCTGAACTCTCTGGCTTTTCTGAATAAAACTTGAACCATGGGTAAAGCTGGGCTCCACTTGGGCAATGTAGTATCCAAGGTATGCCAGGCATCGTGCTAGGCTCAGGGACTCCTGCGGGGTACTATGAAATAACCATATTTATGCCCTTTTTGAGAGGTGCCGTATGGGCTGAAACAGCATATTATCATTTTCCTAAGGAAGACCTCTGCTTAAAATACCTCCTAGCATTTATGACTCATGGCCACACACAAACTCTGTGTCACTTTATGAATTTGACATCTACCGGACCTCAGTAGAGACAGGACTTTTGCCTTCTCTTTACAGTGCAAACTTTCTGTAGCAACCAGTTACATCTGAATGAGCTTGGAGGGGCCACAGAGCTCCCGCCAAATGCCACTGCACTCTACTGACAAAGCAGTGTCTTCGTCCTGCTGTTCCTTGTCTTGACAGGTATCTATTTGGAACTCTTTCCAGAGCAAACAGTGTCAGCTCCCTCCTTGGTTTTCTGGCTTGGTTCCCGGGGAGACTTCCTCACGCTATGTTTTATTCATGGTGTCCCCAAGCTGCTTTCTCCATTGTAAAAGAAAGTAGTGGGGGTAGGGGAAATAAATGAACCTGAAATAAAACTTGAGCGTCATAATAAAACGTCCCTTTGTGTGCTAAAACCCGACAGCCTGAGTTTGAGATTCTGGAAAACACAGTGTTGAGGGTTTTTAAGGCAGAGCCTTTGCAGAGAAAAAATACATAGTTATTTCTATGGTGCTGGAGTTGTGGCGGAAGTAGGTCAGAGGAACCAAAATAAACTGCTCTGGGAAGCCTGCTGAGCTTCAGATATCTGGAAGCGTGGTCAGGAAAGATGGGGTGATGGGGAAAAGGGGCAGCCCGATAGATAATAAAATGCCAGAGACATCTAAAAGCAGGAAAGCCAGAAAGACTACACGGTGTAAATATTTACTCTATCTGCTCCTCCCAATCTCCTTACCACCAGTTACTTCCTTGTAGTATTAGAATCAGCCCTCCATATCCCTGAGTGGTCTCTGAATCTTCCGATTTAACCAACCACAGACTGAAAATACTCAAAAATAGAATTGCATTTGTACTGTGCATGTACAGACATTTTTTTCTTGTCATTATTCCCTAAACAACATAATATTACAGCTATTTACATAGCATGTACATTGTGTTAAGTAGTCGCAGAGTCTGCATAGACTCTGAAGTGTCTGGAAGGATGTGCGTGGGTTATATGCAAATATTACACTGTATTTTATGAGTGATTTGATTATCCTGGGATTTTAGTATCTGTGAAGGCCTAGAATCCTTCTCCGGGAATAGCAATGATTACATGTGAGGTGTGATCAAAATATACGGTGAATAATTAAGTCTAAAAAATTTATCACAGTCAAAGACACACTGTTACTAATGTCCCTCCAAATACGCCTTCTGACTTTGAACACACTTATCCCACCCTGCCTGCCACTTCCTGGAGCAGTTCTGAAAGTCCTCTTTTGCTTTTTTAGGAGGCGTGATCTAAAATATGGTGAATGCTATTGTCATTTGCCAGCCATCCAACAGAGAAGCAGAGTCATACAAATCTAACAGCGTGTCCTCACCTACCTTATTCACCAGACATGGCACTGCGTGACCCCTGGCTCTGCCCAAGTCAAGGTGTCCGTGGCAAGTAAAGGCTTTGAATCAGTTCAGGACATTGAAACAGCCACAACGGTACAAGTGAAGACATTTATGAAACAGAACTTCCATAGCTGTTTCAGAAGGTGGCAAGAATTATGGAAAAATTGTATTCAAAGTGAGGGGAAGTGTTTTTTAAAAAATTGTTTTTATTTTTTGCTACCAGGGATCAAACTCATGACTGTACACTTGCAAGGCAGGCACTTAAGCCGCTGAGCTAAATCTGCAGCTTGAGGGGAAGTGTTTTTTACAGTAACGCACTCTAAAAATTTTAACACTCACTTTTTTTTCCCACTGTGTTTTTCAGTGACACCTGGTATATATTTTTACTCCACAATGGTAGCACTTGTAGCATAAAATATATTTATTCTTTCTTTTACCTGTCCCCATACCCTCAAGAAAACCAGTGGCCCACCACTACAGGGCCTACAGGCTATAGCATATTATTCTTGCGTGTATAAGTAGTATGTTCAGGGCACATACCTTGAGAATTATGACCTTCTCCTGACGGGTGATGTTGACGCTGTGGGGCTGCCCGTTGGCCATGTTCCTGTGGTCTACATCGATGTTGTATGGCTCTCTAGTGCCTCCCAGGTTATACCGAATCTGTAAGTTTCCTACATGAGAAAAAGAAAGAGGCCCAGTGATTTCTTTGCTCCCTGTTTCCTCCACGCCTGCTGCTTGGCATTCCTTAAACTCTGCTCCCTCCTCCTCCTCTGTGCACTGGTTGGGGTGCACGGATCCTTCAGGGTTAATAGTGACAGGCTCGCGTGTATGCACAACCTGCCAACCATGAACTTTAAGCTCCGTGATCACAGAGTTGAAACAGCAAATGGTATAAATGTTCCAGGCTGGAACCTTGCCTGGAGATGGAGAATGAGAACATCGGTGGTGTAGGGCTGGAGAGACCCTTCGGGACCTTATACAGTGCTACATGAAATAAAAAATAAATGCGGAGTGCAGAGATGGGATCGCTGTATCAGTCAAGGGTGACATTTGGCATATAAAAGAATCATGAACTACCAATATTAAAAATAAACATAATTTGCAAAATATAAGTACGTGGGACTTTGTGTGGCCTCTGTGAGAATGGAAAACAAAGCAATGAATTTTATTGTGGGTTAGAGATGGACCAAAATGCAAATTGAAGGCCAATATATATGTCCTAGTTTCTCTGGTTCTCTCTCAAAGACAATTCAGTTTGGCTCCTCAACTTTCTTTGTGTTCTCTTTGCTTCTTCTCAACAATGACAACTAATACATAAACAAAATTCATAGGACATTCTAGATCCAGGTTTCATTTAATCCATATAGAAGCCATAGCTTTATTTCTTTTTTTTAAAAATTTTTAAAATTTTATTTAAAGAGGGGGGAAGCAAAACAGAAAAAAGGGTAGAAACAATACAGAATTTCAAAAAAAAATAAACAGTAAGAAATCACTATTTGATACATTACATATTGTCTTCTTGGATATAGCTGTTCAAGTTACAAAATTAAAGCATACAAAGTGGACATTCAAACAGTGAGGCTGCAAACAGTTCTGTTCACTGATCCAACAAAAACTTAGTAACATGGTTATCAATCCTACACACTTAAGTATACATACAGTTATCTCTTTTAGAGCACTTTCTTTTCCTCCTCTTGCTTTTTTTAAAAAAAATTTTTTATTTAAAGAAAAAATTTTGAAACAGAAAGAGGGTAGAAATAATACAACATCTCAAAAACAAAACACAACAAAAATAGTAATCAGTAAAAAATCACTAGTTGATAATTACATACTTTCCTCTTAGATGCAGTTGTTCAAGTTACAAAAGTAAAGTCCACAAAGTGGACATCCAAACAGTGAGACTGCAGTCAGTTTTGCTCATCCATCCAACTAAAACTTCAGCAACATGGTTATTAATTCCACACACTCAAACATATATGCAGTTATATCCTTTAGAATACTCTCTTTTCCTTTTTTTCTTTACAATAACTATAATCCATTCTTGTAAACTACTTAGAAGTTCTACACATGTATAAGTCTCTACACATACCTAGCCTTTCTGTATTAGAGGGAGAAACAAATCAAAACAAGTCAGCAATACAAATTCCTAGAGAAACACGAAATGAAAAGAACATACAAAAATGCAACACTAGGTGATCTACGATAGTCACTATGATGTCTCCTGTTATTTTCAATAAAGTTGTCTATATCATCAAATATAATATAAACTTAGCATTGCATTACACTATTAATAAAATCTAAACATTGGAGACATTATAGGACTTCAAAGGCAGTTAACAATCAAACCAGAATGGGTATCCTACTGAATCCTGTCATCTTCAGAGTAGTTGCCCCTACTCTCAGACTCGACACTCTCAAGCATACCAGATTCAAATAAAATCAGTCAAAATAAAACAGTGATATAACCAATTTTCTCTGTCTTATCTCTGCCATGCTATTTTTCTGTTGTTATTTGTTTACTTTTCTCCTTCATTCCACTGTCTGCCCCTTTCTTTGAGGTCTTTCTGCCATTATTCCTGGAACCCTGGTGGTTTTCTTCTCTCTCTCTAGAATGTCCTTCAGTATTCTTTTCAGGGTTGGATTAGTGGTCACAAACTCCCCCAGTTCCTCTTTGTCGTGGAAATATCTTGTCTCTCCATTAATTTTGAGAGACAGTTTTTCAGGGTACATCATTCTTGGTTGGAGGTTATTTTCTTTCAGGGCTTGGAATATTTCACTCCAAGCTCTTCTTGATTTGATGGTTTGTATTGAGAAGTCCACTGTGATTTTGATGAGTTTTCCTTTATAGGTAATCTGTTTCTTTTCTCTGACTGCTTTTAATATTCTGTTCTTGTGATAGATTTCTGGGATCTGGATTATTATATGTCTGGGTGTAGATCTGTTTTGATTGTAGCTGGCTGGAGTTCTATATGCCTCATTTATCTCAACTTCACTTCCGTTACCTATGTTTGGGAAGTTTTCCTTAATTATTTCTGTGAATAGACTTTTTATTTCATTTGTATTTTTTGCTGCATCTTCATTCACATATTTTATTCTTAGGTTATAAATCCTCTTGTCATCTTCTAGCCTTTGTATCATTGCTTCCTGGTTCCTTGTTATTTTTAAGAGATCCTTCCTTTCATGATCATAATTTGCAAATCTATCTTCAAGTTTTGAAAGTTTGTCTTTAGTTTCTGTTAAAAGGTTTTGCCAGGTTTCAATGGA
>PVLA01010063.1:25319-67739 GCA_004027455.1 Hydrochoerus hydrochaeris | reverse complement strand
AGACCCTCCAAACTCAGGCGAGCTCAGATTTTTCTGCTCCTCATTCGGCCCTTGTTTCTCCACTCCTTTAGTGGTGCTGATTGGCGAATCAGGTGTGGGGAAGACCAACCTGCTGTCCCGCTTCACCCGCAATGAGTTCAGCCACGACAGCCGCACTACCATAGGCGTCGAGTTCTCCACCCGCACCGTGATGCTGGGCACCGCTGCCATCAAGGCTCAGATCTGGGACACGGCTGGCCTGGAGCGATACCGAGCCATCACCTCCGCGTGAGCTTAGGGCCTGGGGGCAGGTGGGCTGCTGGAGTGCTGGGAAAGGCAAGGAATACCTGCCTCTGAGAGGAAGGCGGTGGTGGAGATCACAGGCCATACAAATACTGACAGCAGGGGCTGGGGATTTAGCTCAGCAGCATAAGTGCCTGCCTTGCACGCACGCGGTTGTGAGTTCGATCCCCGGTACCGATTTAAAATATATATATATATATATACTAACAGCAAACAGTGCTAGACAGGATGCAGTGATACCGACCAGCAGAACTAAAAACAAGTTATCACGATCACTTAGTAAGCCTTTGCCACGTGCCCAGGAAGATACAAAGCACTTTATACCCGGCACTGCATGTTACCCTTAAAATGCCACAGGAATGAGGTGCTATAATTTATTACTGATTCCCTGTTTAAATACAAGCAAGGCTAGATCAGGGAGGAGCTGGGAGCGGCAGCTGCGTGCATCAGGAACGCTCCTTGACTTCAGTGCAGCAGCCTGCACTTGAAAACACCCACTGATCACAACCGCCAAGCACCAAAGCTGAGGAGGCACAGAAAGTTAGGCCTGCAAGACACCACATCTCCACATCAGGTGCAATTATGTGAGAGATGGTCTGTGTGTGGGGGGGGCAGGAAGTAGGGGCCATAAGTATATGTATGCACAGACAAGGGCTGCATACACTTTTTGTTTTTTTTTTTTGCAGTACCAGGGATCGAACTCACGACCTTGCACTTGCCAAGCAGGTGCTTATGCCACTGCGCTAAATCCCTGGCCCGGCTGCATATACTCTTAGTCACGTGCCTTATTTTTTGGTACAAGGAATCGAACTTATGACCTCACACTTGCCAGGCAGACACTTAAGCCACTGAGCTAAATCCCTAGCCCTATTATTTGTCCTTTTATGAGCCTCTTGATTCACTGAGAATAATTAGACACCACTAGTGTGAAGATGGCCCTTCTAGCCCTAAGAAGGAGACTATGTGCCATAATGGCTTGGGTTGTCTGGCCAGGGACACTGCTGCAATGATAGGCCTTTGCTAGTCCTAGAACGATAGCCACATGAGACAGTGTAGAAGACAATGGAGGGTGAAGAGTCACACAGGATCACAGAGGTGTTCTGGCTTGGAGGCTCCAATCAGAGACTGAGCCTGACACCCCCATTGTCTCTGTCCACCCCCACTCCCACCCAGGTACTATCGTGGAGCAGTGGGGGCCCTCCTGGTGTTTGACCTAACCAAACACCAGACCTATGCTGTAGTGGAGCGCTGGCTGAAGGAGCTCTACGACCATGCTGAGGCCACTATTGTTGTCATGCTTGTGGGGAACAAAAGTGACCTCACCCAGGCCCGGGAAGTGCCCACTGATGAGGCCCGTATGTTTGCTGGTGAGAGAGAGTCTCCACACAACACCCACACCCAACACCCCCACTCAGTGCAACTCTTCCAAGCTTCCCACATCCTCCCAGCTCTGCAGCCCCCCATCCCTGCTCCCCCTGCAGCCCCCGCATGATTTCTCCCATAGCCTTCTCCACCTGCATTCCCTTTTGGTCTGGATCTCCTGGCTCCTCCTTTCTGGGTCCCTATGTCTCCTGTCATGTCCTCCCATTTCCCTGAGATTGTCTTCATCAGCAATTGTTCATAGTTGGCTTTGTGGTTTTGCATTTTGCGATTCTGGGGATTGAATTCAGGACCTTACCACTGAGCTACATACCCAGCCCACTGATAATGTTTTTTTTTTTTTCCATTGTTAATTTTTGAGAAAGGACCTCATTAAATGGCTGAGTTTCCCAGGCTGGGCTTGAACTGGTGTTCCTCCTGCCTCAGCCTTCCAGAATGCTGGGATTATAGGATTGTGTCACCAGGCCTGGCTCATAATTGATTTTTTTTTTTTTATCTGTACTGGGGATTGAACCCACGACCGCATGCTTGCAAGGCAGGCGCTTATGCTGCTGAGCTAAATCCCCAGCCCCTCATAATTGATTTTAAGAGAGTCCTACCTTTCTTTCCATGCTTAAAGATCTTGGTGGGCTCCCCTGACCTTCTCTAGTCACTCTTTTCATGAGAGTTTTGTGGGGTTAGTGGCAGCACTATCTAGTGCTTTTGGGTACAAGCACTGGAGCCTGCCAGGCCAGCCTCATATCACCTCTAGGCCATTTACTAGGTATGAGGCATGGGGTAAGCCTCCTTCAGCCCCTCTTTTTCAGGGTTTGTTTCCTAACTGAATCTACCTCATCTGTTGTTTTAAGGATGAAATAAACTACTCTATGCCAAGAGTTAGCACGTAGAAAATGCACACAGTAAACATTAAGTAGCTATTACAACTATCATCATCATCATTACTGTTGCCTTTGACCCCCCACAATAAATGGTATGTTTTCCTTCCTGGCAGAAAACAATGGGCTGCTATTCCTGGAGACCTCAGCTCTGGACTCTACCAATGTTGAACTGGCCTTCGAGACTGTCCTCAAAGGTTAGAACCTGCCTTGTTTAGCGCCAGCCTCCCTCTTCTGTCCCCATGGCTTCAGAAGACAGCAGTAGGCATGGAGACACCCAGTCCTCATCCCAGTTGACTTGTCAGTGCCCCTTGTACCACTGCCTATCCCCCTAGTCCTTCCCCAGGGCTCTGCATTTAGCAGCTTGGTGCTTAAGAGAAGGAACCCGAAGGCCACACTTTCCAGAGGGATGAGTCGTGGTTCCTTCTGGGCCTAGGTAAGCGGAAGGCATCTAGGTGGCCAGCTCTCTCCCAGCAGGTCCTCTTACCAGCATGCTCCTCCCCTCCCTCAGTGCAGAGAAGGGGAATGTGGGTGGGTGGGTGGGTGGGGAGGCACATGGTGTAAACCTTTAGCCTGATCACTGCCCTCTGACTCTCAGAGATCTTTGCGAAGGTGTCCAAGCAGAGGCAGGACAGCACCCGGACCAATGCCATCAACCTGGGCAATACCCAGCCTGGGCAGGACCCCAACCCTGGAGAGAAGAAGGCCTGTTGCATCAGCCTTTAACCTTGGCCATGGCCAACCCTTTCCCTGGGCTCCTGGACCCCCACTTTCACTCCTTCTGTGGGACCTTTCCCTGCCCTTTTGTACTGTGTTCATAGCCTCCCAGGGCCTTAGAGTTATTGCAAACCCAAATATTGAGTCTAGTCATCCAAGAATGGTAGTCTTTTTTTAAAAGTCTTTTTCACAATCTAAAAAGTTATATTTGTAATCCCATTGAGATGTCATTGGAATCCCAGCAAGTTAATTTTAAGCTACTACCATCAATGCAACCCATGGCGAGAATAAAAACACCAAGACATATTCCAAGTTAAGGGCAGCCAAGGGGTCCCAAGTTTAATCCTTGTGAGGACATGGGGGCAAAGGCCTTGATCCTAGGCCTCTCCCAGCATTTATTATCTTGTAAAGAAGGCAGGTGGCTCAGGGATGAGTGACAGTGAGGATGGGGGGAATTACGTAACTGGAGCTGGCTGGCCAGGTGTAAGATTGGCATCTCTATAAATTGTAGAGATAAAGATATGTAGAGGATCAATTTACATAATCCAATTAAAGTAGTGGAATTGTTTTGGGGGGCTATTGCTTTGGTTTTGATATGTAAACTCTTGTGCCCTGGGAAGTCACAGCCTCTTATCTTGAGGCTCCTACCCAGTTGACATTTTTAGAGCCATTTGCTCTAACATCTGGGATGCTCAATCTTGTACATATTTGTATTGCATGGAGAACACTACAGAGGCACAGGACTGTCTGTTGGCTATAGAAATTGCCTGTTAGCACCTCAGCTAGCCTTATTTGCAATGCTTAGAGCCAATTGAAGAGAGAAGGAAATACCCTGGCCAGCTTCTTATATATCAGTATAAGGAAATGAGCCTCTAGATAATCAAAGTCACAGTAACTGTTTTGGATTTAAAGGGAATCACTAGAGTTTTCTCCCAGAAGGGTCTTCATGCCCACCACGCTTCTTTCCACTGCCTGTCCACCTGTCACAGACCAGAACTCTCCAATAAAGCTGTTTTGTAGCAATGCAGGGCCATCCTTTTACTTCATGTCCGTTCCTTCTCTTATCTGTGGCTCCCTCCAACCTTGGCCCCTCCTGAGTCTCTGGTCCCCTTTCCTTCCCCCCTCCCTTTCTTTAGTCTTCCCTACCTTACCCACTGTCCCCCAGGGCCAGCTGCCTCTAGAGTTCTGTGGTCTGGGGACAGTGCCAAGGGGGCGGGAGGTGCCCACCCCTCTCTTTGCCAACTCCCCAGGGCAGGTGGGGGAGGGAACACAGCATGGAGGGGAGGGGGATCTAGAAAGCAAGACAAAGGAAACCATCCCAGGCACCATCTGGTGCCCAGGGCCTTTGTGCCAAGAACTGAGGTCACTCCAGTGCCAGGGGCAATAGGAGGAGGCTGTGAGAGAAGCACAGGAGCAGGGTGTCCAGCAGGCCCTGCACATTTCCTGGGAAAAAGGTTTCGAGGATGGGCAACGGGAGGTCTGAGTCTTCCTGTCTCCAAAGAGGGATGGAGTGAACAGGTCGGGTAAATGGGCAGGGTCTCCTCACAGCCTTCTGCCCTTTGCCCCATACAGCAGTCCAGGGGGGAACTTACTTCCCCCTCCCAAGCAGGTCAGGGCGGAAGGTGTGAGCGCACCTTCACACCTGGAAGGGGTAGGGGACTGTGTGTTTGGAGACTCAAGTGCTGAGCTGGGGAGGTGGGGGGGCTGAGGGTGGTAGGGGGCCTCTGGAATACCAGAACCTCAGTGACCTTAGAGACTCCAACTGCCATTCTTCCCACTTGTCCCAAAACAGCAGTAGACACAAGTGAAAAGCAGCCTTAAGTAATAATACTTTTAATAAAATTAAGTTCTTCATAGCACATTTAATACATTAACCCTCCCCCTTCTTGGTTTCTCTGCATTTTGTGCAACATCACTTTGATTTGATTATTCATGGGTCTGTTTCGTTTCCCGCCTTTATTTTGCTTTTAAAATTTTTCTTGGTGGATGTGTCTATGTCTTCACTAGATGCCTCAAATTAAGTCTGACCACAATCCTACTCTACTTTCTACAGTGGAGAGACCATCCCCCCTGCCCCAGGGTGTCTCCCCCCACCCGCCCTACCCCACCCGCACCCTCAAAAGAGTGGGGAAGGGGAAGCCCTCCCCATCGCAGACGCTACCATCCCAAACTAGTGAGGTTCTAGGACAAAAAGAGCAGGGAGAAATCTTTCCCTAGGTGGGATGAGAAGAGTAAATGGGGAGAGGGAGATGTGTTTGGGGTGTAGGGTCAGGGAGGAGCACGGCAGTTATTGGTGTAACAGAGCAGGTGTCTCTTGCCAGAAGGGGTGGGGCTCCTCATCCTTTTGGACAAGGAGGAAAGAGCCCTATCTGATTGCCTGCTGGGATTGGTAGAAGGCAAGTGCTTAAAAAAAAACGCTTATTCCTCACATGCAAAATCCAGGTGTCCCAATTTCCTGCAGGGAGGCAAACGCCTGAAGCTAGGGCACAATGGGCGACCCCGATCTGAGCAGTTACTGAGGCAGTGGATAGCAGCACACGGGCTCAGGCCCGGGCCACCCAGGGTGCCCTTCCCCCGTCTCTGTACTTGGGGAGCTACTCTTCCAGGCTCTCAAGGTTAGTGTCTCCACTGCACCCCAATGGGTGGAAAGTCCTTCAAATCTAGTTTCTGAAAATGTACAGACTTGTAAAGCGCTGAGATTTAAAGCAGCACGATCATCAAGCTCGCCACTCCCACTGCTGCCACGGAGGTCAAAAGCTCCACCAAATGCCTGATGGGAACAGGGATGGGGGACAGATCCCCTCAGAGCTCCTGAACCCAGAATGGCTTCTTACCAGGCTGTTAAACTGATCTGTAGTGAAGTGGATGGCTGTTACACTTCAAGAAGGATTTTCGGGCAGTTAGGCCTGGGAGAAACTGGCTTAGGAAAGCCGGAGCTGAGCAGTCTCCAGCCTGAGCCCCAAGAGAGGGTGCATCACGTTGGAGGAAGAACTACCCAGCAGACTGCGGGATGAGGGGCCCTGCCACACCCAGCCAGTCCCCAGCCTGGCTGAGGCGAAGATCACTGTGCATCCTTCCAAAGATCCTGGGAACTGAGCCCCTCGTCTACTCAGCCTACAATTTAAAACTCCAAGGATTCTCAGAATCAAGCCCAGCAGACTGGAAGCTCCCAATCTTAACTTGAAACCTGCTCCAACCCTGATCAGTGAAGATGGGGGCGACTCAGGGTGGACTTAGCCACTTTCCTCCTCTATTCTTTTCAATACTTTTATACATTCTACTGGACCCAGGGGTCCTCAATGCTACTAAACTTTAAGCTATCTGAATATTATCTACTAAGTAACTAGTAATTCTTTCTTTCTCTAGGATTATATGAAATAAATTTGAATTATTATTATTATTTTGTAGTATTCTTTTCTTTTAAACCCCTCGGTTTCTTTTTCTTTTTTTTTTCTTTTTTGGTTAAAAAAAAAATCTATTTCTCTTAAATCTCACACCTCTGAGGATTCCCATGGGCCCGCTACGTGCTAGGCCTCCACTCTGGATTTCCCTCCTCACTTGCCCCTGGGACTCGGCAGGGGAAGAGGGGGGGACACCCCAGGGTCCTCGGTCCTTAGTCCCACAGCTTCTTCCTTTCCGGTTAATCCCTTTCTTTGTTTGGCTCTGCCAGCTCCCCTGAGGGGAGGGGGGAGGGGAGGGGGAGCCCACAGAGTGAAATCCAATCTACTTGTGGGGCCCCAGAAGGGACCAGGTTCCCCAGCCCCTCTCTCCACCATCTATCCCAGGATGCTCCCCCAAGAAACACAAACGACATTCCTCCCCAAAAAAAAGGAGGGGAAAAAAGGAACATAAACCCGAACATATATTAAAAACATTTTTTTTTAAGATTTAACTCTGAATACAAATGTATTTTTTTCTTCTTCTCTCCCTACATATATTCTAAACCTTCTAAAGTTTTTTTATTTTTTTAAGGATCACTTTATCATAAAATAAAATATCCTTTTCATATAATAAATTACCTAATAAAAAGTCTTTTTTTTCATATTAGCCCAGGTTCTTTGCTACATTTATACGGTAATAAACGCCTTTATTAAAATAGAATATTAAATTATAAAGAACTGCTTTTTTTTTTCTTTTTTGCTATTTTTGTTTCCTCTCCTCTGTGTTGGTCACCCAGCTCGCTCCCTCTGGAGTTCTCGCTCCCTCTCGAGTTCTTGCTTTCTCTCCTGTTTTTGTCACTCATTGTGTGTTTTGCATTTGTTTCTAGGTCTGGCTCATTCGGTACTGGTGGGATTGAATTTGCTGAGCCCCCTAGTATAACAGTCTTTTGCCTCTGTGGGTAAGGAGTGGAGAGGGGGAGGGGACTGACAGACAGATATCATTTTTTCCCACCCCCCCTCCCCACTACCCCCAGCCATTGGGGGTGCCCATTTGGTTTGGTTTCTATTGTACAGACATCTCAGGATGGCTCACGGTGGCAGGAAGGAGGGAAGCTGACACAGGCCAGTTTTCTGGGCTGTGACCTCTTTCCTCTCCCTCCCAGGCTGGTGGTCTGGAGGGGAAGGCTGAGGAGAGGTAAGTTAATTCACAACTGGTGGAAGAGGGAACCCCTCTGTACCTTCATCCCTGCACCCCTTCTCCCCCAGGAAGAATGGGACTTGTGAGTTCCAAGTGTTTAGCGATCACTCAGAACCGTCCCATCCAATATATACAAGGATCTCCTGGCCCCTGGGGGCTCCTGTCTCCCTACCCCTTCTGGCCCGGCCAGCGGAACCAGGAGAGTAGGAGGTGGCAGCCCCAAGAGAGCAGGAGGGAGGCAGCAAAGGGGACTAACTCCAGGCCTGCCACAATACTTGATTCTGGAACAGGCTCTGGGCTCCCCAATTCTGCTTTGCCCTGGCCTGACCCGTCTCTGAAGACCTGGCCCCTCTCCTCAACCTCCTCCGGAGGGGCAGAGACTTCATGATTTGCATGCTAACGAGGATTTAGTAAAAGCTGTCAGATCTAGAGAGCAGCCTGGCCTAGTGGTGTGTGTGGAACGCTCCACAGCTGGTCTTTTCTGCTCCAGGCCCTTTCCTGCTCCTGGCTCCCTATTCCCACAACTAGAAAACCTAGCCCAAGAGTTGCTTCCTAAGTATAATGCCCAGAGATGACGAAGGTGGGGATCTGACCCTTTACGTACCCCAGATCAGGTCTCCCCTCCAATTGTCACTGAGAATGGGGATACGTTTCATCAAGAATTGGAGCTGTTCTTTGGAGAAGTGGGGGAGAGGACTTTCCAATGCCTGGAGAAGAACAGGAGGCACCATTAAAATGTTTTCCCCTTTTCTCCCCAGGTGGATAGTATCCCCAAAGCTGGGCTGGAGGGTTGGAGCAAAGAGAAGGAGAAGGCCAAAAAAGAGTGGAGGCCACCCAGGGAAGCAAAGAGCCAGAGAAAAAGGAAAAAGCAAAGAAGGGGAAACTCAATGGAGGGAAAAGACCAAAGGGAAAAGCTGCAGGGGGCAGAGAGGAGCAGCCCTCTCTAGATTCCTCTAGCCCACCTTTGTGGGGACTGATGAATTCTGAGCCCTTGGTTGAATGACACAGTTCTACTCACCCCACCCTCCACAATACCTATGCAGTCTTCTGACAATGGCCCAACTCCCTTATACTATTGGAAACTAACAGTTTCCCAAATAGGATAAGAGAGGCGGAACACCTAAAGGGCTAGAAGGTCAGAGGTCAGGACCAGAAGGCCAGGGACAGTCGAGGGCACCTCTACACACAGATGGTAATTCTCCCCCTCCCTGCTATCCCCACAAAGGAATGGGTAAAGTAACACACAGTTGGGAAGGTGGGCCTTAGTGCCACCTCTGGCAAAACAAAAGTTTCTCTTAGCTGCTTCCAATTTAAGAGTGTGTTGAGGTATCAGAGTTGTAACTCTAGTAAAATTCAGTCTGGCCCCCTCCGGATCTTTCCAGGACAGGGTGCCAGAGGCTCTGAAAGTGGCCCACCCTCCAGCCACTATGGCCTCCCTCTCCGCCCTCCCTCCCCCAGGAGAAAATATCTCCAAGCACCTTGCCCTTCAACTCACTGATTTCCAAGACCCTAGTGGAAAACAGGTCCAGGGTTGACCCCTGGGGAGTGGGCCCAGGAGATAAGGGGCAGGGGACTTAAGAGAATATTCGGATGGCTTGCGTGGCTGTGATGTGGCAGACAGGACACTCTGGGTCCGTCCTCTCGCAGATGCGTACTGCACACTCCATGCAAAACAGGTTGTGCCCGCAGGGCACAAGGGCAGCAGTCACCTCGCTCTCAAAGCACACCATGCAATCCCTCCCACCGCCAGGGCTCCGCAGGCCTCCGCCCCCAAGTTTAGAGAAACCCTGGAGCGGCTCTCCCGGCGGACGCCGCGGGAGTCCAGCCAGCTCGGGCCCTGCGGAGGTGGCAGGAGAGCGGTGAGCACCTGGAGGTCCAGCCCGGGCCTTGGCAGAGGAGGAGGAGGAGGAGGAGGAGGTGGAGAAGAGCACCGAGGTGGGCGTGGTAGTCTCTTGGCCCGCCCACAGCGGGGGGCTGGTCTCAGCCACGCCGTAGTACACATCCTGCTTTCCCACGCCGTAGCCGGGAAACAGGTACCCGCCGTAGCCAAAGTCCCCACCCTGTTCGCCCAGACGCGGGGCCTCAAAACCGGAGTCCACGCCGCACTCGCCGATGCAGCCTAGGCTGTTCTGCCGGAAGGTGGAGAGAGGCTTGCAGCCTGGGGGGTGCACCCGCCAGGCGTCTGAGTAGCGGCTGTCGAGAGCTGCGTCGGGGCTCCCCGCCAGGAAGTCGTTCTCATTGTTATACTCCAGGATCTTGCCTGTGCGCACCGCGATGTGGGTCTCGATCTCCTCGCGCGCTCGCTCCACGTTGCCCGGGGCGCCTGTGATCTCAAACACTGGGTCACGGTCCCGACTTGGCGTGATAATGTACGTGTTGGTCTGCTGCTGGATGCGCTTAATGGTTGCGCCCTTGGGACCTACCACCAGGCCCACCACGCGGTAGGGCACCCGCACGCGGATAGTCACCTGCCCAGGCAGAGCGGGGGCCACTCCAAACGCCGCCCCTGACTTGTTGCGGGAAGCGCGGATCATAGAGAAGTGCTCAGCTGCGGAGATGATTTCCCGTCGAGCTGTGGCTACGTCTTCCCGCCTCCCTGTCACCATGAACACGGGCTCCTCGCCCCGCACAGGTGTCTTGATGTAGGTGTTGGTCTTGGCTCTCAGAGCTTTAATCTTGCAGCCTGGAATTGGATGGGGAAGGGAAGAGAAAGAAATGCACAGGACCAGGAGGTTTATGCCGGGATAAGCAAGCCTCCTGGACCTTACTCAGGAACCCATCATTGGGCCTATTTGAAACCTTTACTACTCACACACCACCCCACAAACAGTACACTCATCAGAACTCAGATTCACACAATGTTTCTATCAACCACAGATTTTAAAATGCACTAAATTTCCCTTTCCAAGACCTTCCAAATTCATTCATTTGCTTATACCCCAAAGTAATCACTAATAGCCCCAGACAAGCTGCAAACCTCCAGGTTACTCACAACTACTCCCCCAAAATTTGGTGTTGCCTCAATTTCTCTGGCCATTCACAAAGTTTACTGCTGCCCCAAAGATTATGACCCTGATTTTTGCATAGAACCCCAAGACACTCAGTAACCACATAATCTACTCATTTCACCTCCATTCATTTAAAGTGCCCTCTCACTAAGGGACACTAACCTCCTTAGGCTCCATGACCTCCCTCCCACCCACCCCCACCCCACCCCCACCTTTACCAGGTAGTCTATCTCCATGGGTCCCCAAATCGTAACAAGTCTGCAGCAACTAGTGTAGTGTGGGAGACTGGGGAGGAGTATGAAGATAAAGAAAATCACGTGTGGAGGACCAGCTCTCAACTCATCACTCTGTCTCCCAGTTCCCTGGGGCAGGACAGCTGAGATGGGCTGGAGGCTGAGCAGGGTGAGGGAGAGAGTATCCACCCCCACACGCACACTCTTGCTCTGAAGGAGTGGATTAAAGTAGGGAGGCATTGTAAAGAGGCAGGAAGAGAAAGAAGGAAAGCGAGACAAAGAGAGACAAAGAGGGAAAAGGATAAAAGAAAGTGAGGACAGCTGGGAAAAGCTGGGGTCATGGTCAGGAAGAGCTAGGGACCTCAGTGGCTGACTGAACCTCTCCTCCTTCCCTACACTTCCCCCACCTCAGCCTCTAGCTTCCCATGGAGCCTCAGAGACCTACACCCATCCTCAAAACTCACATGCACCTAAGAGCTTCGATGCAGTGTTTTTATTTAAATGATTCTTGTGGGGTGAGCTTTGCATATATTTTCACATATTCCTTACACTAGCACTTGAGGCCCATGTTTCACTCATACATCCCCATCTTCCTCGGCACAAACTATACATTCCTATATATATTCACAACTTTTGACTTGTTCACACACAGGTGTATGCAAGGCAAAAGTCTCTATGCCCTTCCTTGCTTCCACCACTCACTCTATCCAAAACCAAGTGGTCCACTTTTCAGACTGTCCCAACTGCAGGCCTCTGCGAGTGAGCTGTTTTGAAAATTCTTTTCTTTCCTCTAATCCAGATGGCTTCTCTAGTCCAAAAAGATTGGGATTAGAGGTTAGGGTAGCTTGGGAGGGAATGCATCTTTAAAAAAATCTCAGGAAGGAGAATTTGCTCCCTCCTTTATCTGCAGACCTCTTGGCAGGGCTGTTAAGAAGTCCTACCTGTTGTCAGGCCCACATCCTTGCTGCTTTGAGTACATGACTGTTGGATTTGTGAGGTTTGAAGAGTTAAGGAATGAAGTTCCCTCTCCTGCCACTTCTGGTCATATCCCATCTAATGGGCACCTACAGTTTGGCTCTAAGTTCTGGATTCAGGAATTTAAGTGGGAGCTGGTCTTTTTAAGGGGTGGGGTGAAGAGGACAAGCCAGGGCACAAGACTAGAAAGGAAAGGAAGCAGCTTGGTGGCACACGGCTGGGGTGGGCCTCTTTCTGGTGTCTGCAACCCTGAACCAGCATTTCTTGAAAGGGAGACCCACTGAGTGTCACCTTCCTAGAGGTCAAATAGAGGAGCCCAGGCACTGCAGCAGGAAGAGGTAGGTCAGACAGGAGGGAGAACTTACAAATTCTCAAGGAAAGAGGGGAAGGTGGGTCTTCTGCCAACAGGCGAAATCCCCCTACTTTTATGAGCAACAGGACCATCTGATGTGGAGGTAGATGAGGAAAGAATGACTCCATATGATTCTGGGGCCTCCCCAAACCACCCCTTCACTCTCAGAATTTACTAGGGTCCCCGCCCGATTCCAGGCTCTGGATTCCCAGTGTCTGAAAACAAGAGGAAATCCAACTTTCTAAATCAGAACCTCAAGACATGACTGCCCCCCCGGGGGGCCGGTGAGGGTCATGCAGGGGAGTGGCCTCTTCCCCTCCTCCATTCTGCTCTGCCTTCTAAATCCCCCACCCCCCAGAGTCCCTCCGGAGGAGATGAAAGGTGGAGTAGGGCCCCCATCCACCTCCCCTCGTCCTCTGCTGGGAGCCTGGCCTCCTCCCTCACTCTAGGCCGGAATGCAGCTCCTCTATTGTTCCCCACTGTGGGACAGCTCCTCCCCTGCTCCTCCCCCACCCCACACCTCCCAGCCCGGCCCCTTTGCAATTTCCAAATCCCGCCCCCGCTCTGAGAAACTGGGAGAGGAGAGGGAAGGGTCCCCAAGATCCCGTCTGCTCAGTTTGGACCCTTACCAACCAACACCCCCACTCGGGGACGCTGAGTTGAGGAGGGTGTGGTATCAGACACACTAGACTGGATTAATTCCACACACCCCCATCCCATCACACTGGGACACATTTCCACCAAATTTCCAGGTCCAAGTTTCTTACCCCTCAGCATGCCCTCTTCCGCCCTGTCCCACTCCCTCACTCGGAGACCCCTCTTCCAGGCCTCTGGCCCCAGGCCGTGGCCAGCCCAGAACAAAAGCCAGAGAGGGAGGAGGAGAGGTCCACGCAGGACTAGCACTTCCCTGGAGATACTCCTTCCAAAACCTCATGGATCCTTCAACTTTAGTGTGTGGGTGACCACCCGATCCCCTTCCCGAGCGGTCCCCCTTTCACCACCCCCCACCCCCGTGAGACCCTCCCGAGCCACACCCCCTTCCATTCCTACGCTCAGCCCAACAAAGAGATAGGTACTCAGCCTGGCTTCTCAGGCCAGGTCTCCCCCAAAGTCTGTAACTCCAGGTGGCTGGGGGCCCCAGGAAGGACCCCTCCCCTATCTACAAGTGGATACCGGAGTAGGGGCTTCTGAGTAACTCTAGGAACATTCTGTCAGTTTTTCTAGCCAGAAGTGGACACCCCCTCCGGACAGCCTCCCTGGATTGCCACTGATCCTCCTGCCTTGTCCCTCTTCCAGTTCCAGAATATTTCTTTGTCTAAGGGGAGAGCCCTGCGGGAAGAAGAGTCTGGAGAACCGTCCCGAGTAGGGGTAACAGGGAACTTTGTGGACTTGGAAATCGGGGTTGGGGGCGGGTCCCCCTTTGTGGGAAAGGGACTGAACCAGAGGCGGACAGGAAGGGAAGAGATGAACTTTCCGCTCCCGGGCCGGGTGCCCCCCTCTCCTGCCCTCTCCATAGTCCAGGCGCCCGCTTACCTTGCCTCCCCACGATCTCGGCCACGTGCTCGGAGGTGGGCACGGGGACACACTCCGTGGTGTTGCTGCTGCCCTTCAGGCGCAGCTCAGCCTCTTTGTAGAGAGCGCAGAGCTTGGCGTCGCTCGCCCCTTTAGGGGCCGTGGGGGGCTGGGGCGTCTGCGCCGCGGGGGCCGCCGTCGGGGCGACCGGGGGCGCCGCGGGCGGCGGCGGCTGGGCCGGCTGCGGGGGGGCGGCTGGCTGTGCGGGGGCGCCGCCCCCCCCACCTCCCCCGTCCTCGCCCGCCGTGGGGGCGGGGGGCTCCCCCAAACCCAGGAGGCAGAGTTGATCGAGAGCCAGCTGAAGGGCGCGCTCGTCTTCCAGCAGCCCTCGGTCCTTAGCGCTTCCCCCGAAACATCCTAGTTCTCCAAAGCCCCCATTTCTTTCCATTATTCCAGATACCACTAGACTAGGCATGGCGAAACAAAAGCTGGGGGAGAGAGAGAGAGGGAGAGAGAGAGGTGGTGGAAGGGAAAAGAGGAGAGAGGAGGGGAGGGGAGAGGAGAGGAGGGGGTGTGTGGGGAGGGGGAACAAAGAACTGGGGAGGGGGGAAGAAAGCGAGATAGAACGATAGACCCTCCCCCTAAGCCCCCCTCCCCAAACACCCTGTAACCCGACTCCCCTCGCCCCAGCCCCCGCGGTGGGGGTGGGGGGAAAGAGAAGCGAAACCCAGAAAGCAGATCTGCTCTCCTCTCCGGGGTGACGGGGGGCGGGGGGCTGCGGGATCTCTGCCCCCACCCTCCCGCCTCGGGCTCGGGAGTCTTTAGCCTCCGCAGTCCAGACGCCCCCCTCAGGCTCCCGCAGCGAGCCCCAGTCCAGGAGCGGCGCTCGGCGGCCCCCAGCGGAGCCCAGCCCCTTCCAGCGCTCAAACTCTTTTGTTTTAAATGAACTGGATGGAGCAGCATGGAGCGGGCGGGAGGGGGCGCGCCGGGAGCCCGGGGCATGCCGGGAGTTGTAGTTCCCGCCCTCGGGCGCGAGGAGGAATGCCCGACCCGCGGAAGAGAGGGTTGCGTTTTGCAGTCTCCACCCGCCACTCCGAAGCAGCTCTAGGGTTGGGAAGGACGTCGAGTCCCCTCTGGTTAAGGCGCAGAAGCGAGGAGAGGGGGCCATGCGCAGAAACACGCCCAGAGTACAGGGACTTATGCGGCTCGCCTCTCAGGCCGGGTCCCTCAGTCCCAGCTGGTCCCGTGTCTTTTTCTTATGGTAATAAGGGCCCGGGGCGAGAGCGACCCCCTCGAGGCGCTCGGGCTCCCTGCGCGGGACTCCTCTGCGGAGCAGACAAAGCCAAGATGGGACTGAACACGTCTCCGCGCCGCGTGGGGACCAGGAAGGGGTGCCGGGCTGAGGTGGGGCCCCGGAAAATGATGGGGTCCCTCATCCCCGAGGAGCAAGCTGTGGGCCATCACGCCCCCTCCTGGCCCCCAGTTTCTGAGATCCCTGAGGCGCCGGCTGAGAGGTGAGTTAGTCCCTGTGCCCGTGAACAGTGAGGGGCCGAAAGGCTATGGAGAAGGAAGAGGGGAGAAGGGGAGCGGAGGATGGCGAGGCAGGAAGAGCCCAAAGGCTTGGGGTGGCTTAGGAGTTGGGGATCAGGGCCTTAAACTTTGGCTGTGACCAAAGGAGGAAGGAAGGAGAGACTGGAGATGCGCTGGGAACCCTGGCTTTCTTGCACGCATGGGCCATGAATACAGTCTGGGGTGACTTGTTCCTTAGCAGCCCTCCTCCTTCCCTTCTGCTTCACTCACCTCTCCCATCGAACATCCATTCATTCTGCCCCTTTGACCCGGGAAATTTGGTGAGATTGCAAACACCTTTTTAAGGCTTAACTTTTAGAGTTTGAGAAAGTTGGGATAGTAATGCAGTCTTTTCTTTTCTGACCCCATATCAACATTTTTTCCCGACCGTTTTAAAATGCGTGGGTTTTTTCCCATCAGCTTGAGGGCTTGAGCTTAGACTCCTAAAATGCACTTTTAAACGTGTTTCATGGAATGGTTGGGTGAGCCATGGGCGGTGAGGTGTCTTTTTTTTTTTTTTTTTTTTTGAGTGCCTAGGAAAGGGAAAGTCTGAACGAGTTCCAGTTCTGGAGGTAAAGTTCCTCTTGAAGGCAGGGAATGACCTCACAGACCTGGCATCCTGAGGCCCTGACGTCTGAGGTGTTTAACCCAGGCCCCTAAATTGATTCTTGCAAAGAGGGAATCTGCATAGCAATGGGAAGGGGAGGATCACTGGAGGGCTGAGAAGTTGACCTACAGTGGGTGCTAGGCTGGGAAGAACCTTGGGCTGAGGAACCCTAAAATCTCTAGGGTTGGGATGGGTGCCTCCTGGATTGAAGATTTAACACAAGATTAACCACAGATTTTACTGTAGGGTTAGTGGGACTGCCTGGGATAGGGAGAATTGGGCAGCTGGCCTTGAAGAACAGGCTGTTACTGACCCTTGTTCCTCTTGTTTGCCTTAGGGACCTGAATTGGCGGAACTATGGTATCAGGGACCATGGGACTCTGCTGGGGGGAAGTTCCTACTGTGGACCAGGTGACTGTTTTTCATGTTAATAGAAATAGCAAACAGTTGCATGGGACTTATTGTATGCCAGGCATTTTTGTGTTGCCACCAGAAGGAGGCTTGAGCTTTCCTGTAGTCACCGAAATGAGATTCCCCCCAGACACCCACCCTGAGTTCACCCTGCTGCTGCTTTCCTCCACTAAGCCAATTAAAGCAGGAGGTTAATGATCGGAAAAGCCCTGGAGATTTGGCCAGGGAAGAAAACAAAGGGCAGAAATAAATGTGTGAGAGTGGGAAGGGTGGGCAAGGTTGGGTCCCTGCCAGACCCACCTCACCCATGGACGGGGTTGAATTAGTGCTGTAGTTATGTTAGTGTCCACCCTCAGGTAGGTATCCCACAAAGAAGGAGAGGGACACATGGGAGCCTGACACCAGGAGAGCAGGGTGTGTGTGAGTGTACTTAGGTATAACCTGCAGATCATATGGGAATGAATCCCTAGGTGCAGAGGAGGCTAAGGGTGGGCACATTGAGCTGGGTTTTCAAATGAGGTTTTTATTTCTCACTTGCTCCCTGAGGCGAGAGCCTCTTTTGTTCAGGCCTTGCACTGATAGTCCTCAGAGCTAGGTTGCTGTTTGTCTGGTCTCCTTCCCCTACCCTGCCCGGTCTAGAATTATGGCAATGGCAACAGAACACCTTACTGAAATAGCACCTCCACACTCTGCCTGAGGACAGAAAGGTGACATATCTTTCTCTTCAGCCCTAAAGGAGAAGGCTATGGCTATGTTGTTTTTGTTTGTTTGTTTGTTGCAATGCTGGGTATCTTGAATCCTGGACCTCACATATGCCTAGGGTTCCTGCATGTGAAGCAAGTGCTCTAGGACTAAGTTACACTCCAGCCTTCTTGTCTTAATCATTGTCCCTTACCCTGGCCACCCTATGTCCTGCACACAGCCCTGTCCAGAGCAGAGGCTTGATAAAGGTGTGTTGAGTATAACTACATTTTCAGAACTTCATGACGGTACAAGCAGGTCTCTAGAACAAATAGTGCTGTTTGTCAGTACTGTGACCTCATGTAGGGCAGTCATTTACCACCAAGCCTAGATTTCCTCAGCTCTCGGAGGACAGTAATATGCCAAGTCCTTAGCACAGTGGTTGACTTCTCTTTTTTTTGGTTTTTTTGAGACAGAGTTTCACTATCAAGTTCAGGCTGGCCTTGAATTCAAAGCGATCCTCTTGCCTCCACCTCCTGAGTGCTAGGATCCTGAGTGCACCATCATGCCCACCCTCTGATTCCTCTTTTAGGTGTTCAATCAATGTCAGCTTCCTGGCCCTAGTTGTTTTTTCCCTGCAGTTGACTTTAACCAGATTGTGGTTTCCATTAATTAATTTTCATTCACTCATTCATTCAGCTAGCTACTTCCTATTGAGCTTTTGGGCTGTGCTAGCTACTGGAGGAGGTTCTAGTTCATCATATGTCACTTCTGGGAGCCTCGTTCAAGTGTGTGAGCATGCTTCTGGCTTCATGGGGAGCAAAGACCCTGGTGAGCTGTTGAGATTGGCTGTATGTGCACTGTGTATCTATGTATGTACACACACACATACACACATACACATACATACACACACACAAGATCAGACCTGGCACATGCCTGTGATCGCAACACCAGCCGTTAGAGCTTATCACTTTCCCCCCATCTCCCCCACTGCTGTTGAAATGCCTTCTCTATCCCTCTTGGTCAGCTGAGCCTCCCTGCTATGCTTTCCTGTGTTCTCATTTGTTTTTACTCCTGGTGGGAAGTCCACCTAGCTATCCAACTGCCCTCCTTCCTGCTGAGGTACGGCAGTTTTCTCTCTCTTGCTTAGAATGAATGTAATTCATTAATTTCAACTAATGAGAATATATTGGGTAACATTCTGTAGGCCACACAAAAGAAATATCAGACTTGATCCTAGCCCTCATCAAGACATGGAAACTGGCCTGTGTGACCCAGAGAATATGTCCAGAGAGGAGGACTGGGAGGCTGCACAGATTGGAGGGTATGAGAGGGCACTGTTATCTGTTCTTCAGAGGCTTTGCAGGCCAGCCTGAGGTTTGGTTCTGGACAGATAAACATGCCTGCTTCTCTTCTGGGACTACCCCAGCACTCCCACTACCAGAGCCCCACGCTGTCTGATTTCCCCAGGGAGTGTAGCTCTGAGGGACCGGGGCAGAGTCTGGGCCCCCCAGACAGCTGGCTGACAGGGGACTGCTGGGACTCAGGGCTGGACCCAGGTGTCCAGAGGCGGATGATACTGGAGCCGTGACAGTTGGTCCCTAGAATTCCTCACCCGGTGGCGCCAGCTCTGGTTTCCGGCTGGGAGGGGGAGGGTCACCTGGTGCCAGCCAGGGCCTGGTGCTCCCCTGGGTGGGACCAGAGGCAGTAAACATACCTTCATAGGTTGTCACTGCCTTTTGTGCCCTATGCTGTGCTGGGTACCAGTTGGAAATCCAGAAGCACAAAACACAGTCAGGCACAGGTGATGGGTATGACATAGAGCATAAAATATTCTGTGCAGAATATGAGCTAAGAACAGGAGTTGAGTGAAGCTGACTGTGGTGATGCACACCTGTGATCCCAGCATTTAGGAGGCTGAGGTAGGAGGATTGCCACAAGGCCAACCTAGACTATGTAGTAAGATCCTATCTCAAAAAACAAACCAAGGGGGAAAAAACCAAGTTGAATGAGTGAGGGGCTGAATGAATAGTTCATTATCTGGCGGCCTCATTTTACAGAGAGGGAGACTGAGGCCCAGGGAACCCAGGCCCTGTGACCCACTTCTGCCTTCTGTTCCTCTGTGCTTTTCCTCAGGAAAGGGAAGTGGAAGTCAGAGAGGGGATAGAAAGAGACTTGTCATTTCCTGTGTGCGTGTTTGGTGCAGGCTTTTTAGCCTTAATGTCATTTAGTCTTCACAATTCCTTGGAGTGGGAATTGCTGTCTGTACTTAAGAACTTAAAGAAGCTGAGGCTCAGAAAGGTTAAGTAACTGGCCTAGGTCACATAGCTGTTAAGTGGAGACTTCATTATTCAAGACCAGAGCTGTGTGACTCCAGAGCCTGGACCCTAGAGGTAGAGAGTGAACCTGTGAGTGCCTGCAGGCTGCAGAGGGAGCGCAGAAGCTGGAGCAGGATGGGGAGGCTTCTTAGATGAAGTGGAGCACCCAGAAATGAATGGGGTCTGTGCGAAGGGAGTGGATTGGAAGGATGTGTGGAGATGACTCCGGAGGCTTACTAGTTAGGTGGCCAGCATTCCAGAATGCCATGGCACTGGGGAGAGCAAGGCCACCGAGATGCACATCTCCAAACCCCAGCCACCAGGTGGCGCTACAAGCCAATTACCAGGAGCAGGACCGGGCCGCTCTGACCCTAGGTGGCAGGTGTTTGTGCCCTGTTCAAACCTAGGCTGCATGTTCTGCCCAGCACTCCTCAGGTGTCATCTCAAGCTTCTGCCTGGCGCTTGGCTTTGGGCAGGACATCCAACAGTGCGGCTCCCTGTCTCTTCCTGATTCAGAGTGAAACTCAGTGGCCTGAGGCCTGGGAATTCCTATGGGTCTGACAAGCTCCTTAGGTCATCTGCTTAGACTGGCTTTGTGCTGTATGCTCTCCTGGGCTTCTAGGCATTGGGCATAAACCTGAGAACAAGATGTATGAGGTCCCTGCTCTTCCAGAGCCGATACTCTGTGGGTGAGGAGAGGCAAACAGAAGACAACTAGGTAAAGTTCATTCCATATGATAATTGGTACAAAGAAAAGCATGGCAGGGTGTGGGGGTAGCAGGGTTTGAGGTGCTGATTTAGAAAGAATAGTCTTGTTTAGTAGAATTAACTAGAGCTACATAAAACAGTGTAATGCCTGGTGTAGTAGTGTATGCTGTTGTGTTAGTGTCTTCCTTCTTTCTGCCCTAATTCCTTCCCACATTCTTGTCCCTCTGCCTGAATTTTGCCTTCTCCTAGCAGCCCCCATCAGGAAATAGGTGCCAGCTTGGGAACTGGAAGCCAAAGTTCTGGCTCTGTCTCCAACAATGCAAACCAGCTCCTCCTCCAGCTTCTCAGCTTCAGTGACATCACCATCCACCTGGTTGCTCAAACCAGAGAGCCATCTCTGATTCTTTCTTTTCCTCTAATTCCTCCTATCTGGTCATCAATAAGCCCTCTCAAATCTCAAGACATTTCTCAAGCACTGTGGGTTTAGCTCAATGGTAGAGCATTTGCCTAGCATGTGCAAGGCCTTGGGTCCAATCCGCAGCACCACCCAAAAAAACAAAAACAAACAACAAACAAACAAATCAGTCAAATTCCCACCTTCTATCCTGATCACCAAGACATCATCACCTCCTACCTTCAGTAGCTTCCAGCTGGTCTCCTTGCCTCCACTCTTGCCTCTTTTGCTCCTTTCAAGTCCTTCGCTATACAGTGGCTAGAGAAATGATTTGCAAAAAAATCTGATCATAAAACTCTCCTGCTTGAAACCTCATACTAGGTCCCCACTGTTATTAGACTCAGATTCCTTTCATGGCCTCCATGCCTGGCCCTGGCCCACCTGCCTGCTCTCCCTCCCATTCTCCATTCCACCCTTCATTGAGATAAGGCTGGTTCACCTTGCAGAGCTCAAAGAAGGTGTCCTTTTCTCCCAGAGATCTCCTGGCCACTTCTGGGTGTCCCTCACCATTCATCGCACTGAACTATAACTCCATTACTCCCATACATTGGAATCTCCTGAAGGACAGAGACTGGGTCCCTGTACTTTAGTGTTCCCAGCACCAGGTACTCAGTGGATGCCCAGTAAATGTTCTTTGTGAACTGTGCATGTTCTTGCTCAAACATCTGCTGCATACTAACACACACACACACACACACGCACGCACGCACGCACACACGCACGCACGCACACACGCACACACACACACTGCCAAATAAATATTTGGTGTCTCCCTCTATTTTCCACCACTCATCCTCTTTCCACACTCTTATTTTTCTCCTCCCTTTGCTCTTATCCCTGTTCTCTTATCTGACCTCTCTTCCAAAGGGGGAGTGTCTGCAGGAGTCTTGACGTATGTGTACTGTCAGCAGGCTCCTTAGCACTCCTACTCCGGGGCAGGGAGGTAACCGTGGTGCTCACTCGTTGGCATGACCCTATTTTTTTGAGACAAGGTCTTATGTAGTTCAAGCTGACCTCAAACTCAAGGTGATCCTCTTGGCTCAGCCTCCTGAGTGCTGGGATTACAGACCTGTGCCACCATGCCCAACTCATTGGCATGACTTCTGGCTAATAGCTCAGCTAATTTCTAAGCACAGAAACCCTTCCCCACAGTTGCTGCTGGTAAAATGAATCTTACACAAGCAGGATGTGGTGCACATACACACCTGTGGTCTGAGACAGGAGGATCATGGCAAGTTTGAAGCCAACCTGTGCTACATAGTGAGTTCAAGTCTAGCCCAACTGCATCGTGAGATCCTGTCTGAAAAACAAACAAAATGAATCTTCCACACAGAAGTATGATGCATGTGTTCCTCCCAGGTCCTCTGCACGTGCACACACATGCACACACACATACACACACACACACACACACACACACACACCTACACCTGCCTTTGACTTTTCCTCTGCTTCAAACCCTCCCTCATCTTGTCTAACCCTCTTCACCCTTCATACCCTTCAGATCTGAGTGTAGTGTCCTCCAAGAAGCCTTCCTGGCTTTGCTAAGGGACTGAGGCTGATCCCTCAGTATTGCTTAGCATTTGTCCCTTTGCTACTCTTCAGCCCAATATTGAAAGCCACTTTCTAGATTCTGCGTGCTACACTAGACTGATAGCTCTTGCAGGATGACAACTGTGTCCCTCCAAAGCCAACCCAGAGGAGGCAATCCATACAGACTTGTTGAGTGAACCACTGAATGAATAAAAGGAAAAAAGACTGGGTGTGGTGGAATGTGCCTATAATCCCAGCCCTCTGGGAGGCTGAAACAGGAAGATCACAAATTCAGTTTAGCCTGAACAACAAACAGATGAACAATTTAGGGAGACCTTGGCTCAAAATAAAAAAGCCAGGTGTGGTGCTATACATCTGTAATCCCAGCACTAGAGAGAGTAAGGCAGGAGGATCACTGCAAGTTCAAGGCCAGCCTGGGCTACATAGTGAGTTTAAGGTCCTCGAGACCCTTTTATCAAAAAAAAAAAAAGGCTATGTATTTAGTTCAGTGTGAAGGTGCTAGATGAAATCTCTAGTACCACACACAGAAAAAATTGACCATGTGATTCTAAAGAAGTCACTCCTAATCTTTGGCCCTTAGTTTCCTCATCTATAAAGTAGGATCAGGAAAGTATATGCTGTTAAATAGTAATCAATTGCGTGGTACAACCTATAATTCCAGCACTCAGGGGGCTGAAGCAAGAGGGTTGTAAGTTTGAGGTTTGCTTGGGCTACAAAATGAAACCCTATTTGAAAAAAAAAAAAAAAAAAAAAAGCCAAAGCATCCATGGTGATGACACCTGTAATCTTAGCTAGCACCCAGGAGGCTGAAATAGGAGGATCACTGAGTTCAAGGCCAGCCTGAACTGTATAAGGAGACCCTGTCTCAAAACAAAGAACAAGTTTAATAACCAGGAGGGAAAGGTTGTTTGTGCTGATTGCCAGGTGATGTGGCGTGAACTCCCACCGTGGCTGATTTCAGTGTTCACAGTCCCTGTCACCAGCAGGCACAGTCTACCTCCAGGCCACTTCTGCATGTGAGGTGGCCTAAGCCAGATGGTCCCTGAGATCCCTTCCTGCTCCATTATTTCTGAACTAGATCTCAGAAGCCTGGGGGTCAGAAGTCAGGTGCTCTGCACTCTCAGTATCTCCTTGGGTCTCTAATTTCCTATATCCAGCCCCCAGGTGTTGGAGGGGTGCCTGTGCCCCACTGCCAGTATCCTGGGGTACGTCCATACCCTTTCATATGGTCACCATATACATCTCTCCTGGGCAGCCTGCACACTGCCCATGGCCTGTTTCTGGTAGTTGGCTCACTTTCTGGGGTTCCAACCTGTGTGGAGGGACGACTCCTCCAGCCTCCCTGAGCTTCTGTGCCACACTTTGCCACACTGCCCAGGGTTCCCTCCTTGCACCTCTGACCTCTGACCCTGCTGGCGTGCCCCTCAGAATTCTTTATCCTACCTCGCTGGGTGCTCCTTTCTTCCTCTGTCTGTACCACATCCAGGGCTTTCTAGGCCTGGAGCATACTTTCTTCTCATTCTGTCTGGCTATTCAAGCAGGAGCCTGCAGGCAGATGGGGTGCCCTCCTCCTACCTCTGCAATTACTGAGCATCTCTGAACCTGTTTTCTTGAACTATAAAATGAAGATAATAATAGCAATTACCTCACAGGATTGTTGTGTGATTAGTGGGAAGAAATGTATAAAGCACTGACATAGTGTCTAGTACGCAGAAGGTGCTTAATAAATGTTGATTGTTATTGTTCAGGATTCAGTGTTAATCACCCCTTCCTCAGGGAGGTCTGCTGTCAACTGCCCAGGGTGGGGCTCTGTACTTTGGTGTCCTGACTTCTCTTTGGAGGTGCTGGCTATTCTGCTTGTCCTACGAGGACACAGAGACTGTATTAAGGAAATGCTTGTGAATGAATGAATGAATGAATGAATGAGCAAGTGAGGAGGATTAGTGTCCATCCAAGATCAGCAGCCACCCAGGACTGGCCTGGATATGCCCACCAGCAGGAGAGGACAAGTCTGGGCCTGTCCCCGCCAGCAGATGGCGCCCGCGCCCGCCGGTCTCTTCCCGTGGCCACCTCCCTTGCCCTCGTTCCTGCCAGACAGGCGTGGAGTCCCAGTGGCCCGGGAGAGACGGGGTCCAGGCCCCACGGGGCGGTCAGGGCTGACTTCTGCACCCATCTGAGAAGGTGCTTTCCCACGGGGTGCCCAGCCGAACTTGCAAGGAAGGGAATGGGGGTCTGAAGGTTTGGGGCTGCAGACTGAGCGTCATATGCAACTGCTGTCCTCTTGGAGACGTAAACGAGAGGCAGTTGAATCAATCATTGAGTCAAAAGCCGAGATCTGGAACCAGATACAGTGTGGGAGAAGATGCGATGAAATCAATCAGTGCAAGAGGAAGGGGAGGCCCCGTTTCCATGACAGTGGTAATGTTTGTGGCATACAGGGGACTCCTGGGTCCCCTGGGTTGTGAGCAGTAATTCACCACAGGAAAGGGAAGGCTGCCTAGGGACCTGGTGCTGGGGCCGGATGCCCTCTGGCTCCTGAACACGCCCAGCTCCCCAACCTAGCCCAAGGCCTCTGCTCTGCTGGGACTGGGAGGGGAGCTGCTAAATGGGCAAGCACCAGCCCACACGAATGTGCACGTCTCAGGGTTCACAACAGCTGGATACAGTTCTCACTGTTTGCATTTTGTTTTAGTTGTTTTTATTTGTATTTGTTTTTCAGACGAGTTCTTGCTGTGTAGTTCAGGGTAGCTTTGAGTTCACTAAGTAATGCACGCTAACCTAAACTCACAGTGATCCTCCTGCCTCAACCTCCTGAGTGCTGGGATTGCAGGTGTGCACCACCACGCCCAGGCAGTTTTGTTTTGTTTTAAATTAGTCCATGTTTGCAATATGTAATAATTACATTCATGGCAGGGAGTTGGTGCATGTATATAACACATCTTAATTTTTTTTAACTTTTCCTTCCCCTCCCTTTTCTCTCCCTCCATCTCTTTTATTTATTTTAAAATTTTACTTATTTGTGGTACTGAGGACTCAATCCAAGGAGCACTGACCTATGTCCTCAGCTCCTTTTAATTTTATTTTGAGAGGGGTTTTAATAAGTTGCCCAGGGTGGTCTTGAACTCTGGTCTTCCTGCCACAGCCTCTTGGATAGCTGGGATTACAGATGTTGGCCAACACATCCTGCTCATTCCCATTTTATAGAAGAAAACCCGTCATCCTGGCCCATGCTAATATAGGGAAGACCTGAGTGGTAGAACCAAGATTAGAACCCAGAGTAGTTGACTCTAACTGTGCCGGGGAAGTCCTAGAAAGCAGAAAAGTAAACAGCAGCATGGCAGTTAGCTGAGGCCCAGGAAGACATGGATGGGAAGGGACTCCTCCAACCCCTGGCCTTCCTTGCCTGCCCGCACTGTGTGAGCCTGATACAGATGGGGTCAGAGGGTGACAGACTCCCTGTGTGGGCCAGAATCTGCATCCAGGCTACTTCTTGCTTTTCCTTTAAGCCCCCAATAGCAGACGTCTAGTCCAGGCCATTCAACATCATTGGATCCTAGGGGCAGGAGTGTGTGTATGATACTCGGGTCTGCATGTCCCCAAGCCCCTCCCCCAGTCCCTGTCAGGACACTTTCATTCTTGATCAGCTGTGGGTGCCACAGTCTCAGAACAAGGGTATGCTCATCACACCCCCGGACTCGACGGCACGCTGGAGAGAAGTCCCGCTCCTCTCCCTCCCTGCCTGCAGCAAAGGGGTGGAGGTTGGAAGAAACTAAGAAATCTTGCTGTCGGGTCTCCTTGTTTTGCAGGTGTGGAGCCTGCAGAAAAGAAATATTTTTTTTCAAGGGTACAGAGTGAATTAATGGAAGAGAACTAGATTCTCTGCTTGCAGCTTCCAGAGTCTGTGCTCCCAGAAAGGGTTTCCTATTAAAGATAGAACCCAGGGTCTCCTCTACCACTGAACCACACCTGCACCCCAAAAAGGACTTCTTGAATTTCATGGCACTGTGTTCTTGGGAATGGGATGACCTAGCAAAGTGTAGGCTGTGGAAAGAAGGTACAAAGTTCGTGTCCCACCTATCAGCTCTCGACTGTGTCCCACTGGGAATCAGGAGGTGAGGCTTCTGAAAGATTTGTATACACATGTGTTTGTCAGGAACATCACATCTGTGTGACCTTAGCAAATCACTGACCCTCTCTGAGCCTCTTCAAGTCTGTGTCCCTATCTCCAGACTTAAAGTAGTGTGGATGAGTTGGGGGCAAGTACTTGTGAACAAAGTGGTGACATGAGTGGGGTTTGGTTTTGTTTTGATACTGGGAATTGAACTCAGGACCTTGTGGCTTACCAGGAAGGCGCTTGTGCCACTGAGCTATATCCCCAGCCTCCACATGAGTGTTGATGGTTGCCATGGAAGGAAGTCTTGGGGGACTGGAAGAGAGATGCCTGTGTTATAAAAGTGGGAGCAGGGGTTAAACCAAGGTGCTCAATCCTTGACCTTGTGATAACAAGAAACAAGTGTGAGTTTTCAACCTGCTCTGTACCTGCCGCACTTCTCTTCCCTGGGGCTGGCGGGAGGTGGGCAGCAGGTTCCTGCAGACCCTAGGGTACTCAGAAACTGTGGGAAACTGAACTCTAATTAGCTCGGCTCCCTAATTGGGCTTAATTGCCTCCTTGTGATGGCAATTAGAGACTGCATCAATTAGCACTGGGAAGGGATTCTCAGCAGGGGCTGCTCAGGGCCCCATGGGGGGCATAGAGGACAGTGGCCCCATGGGGACACTGCCCAGTGGGAGCCCTCCCCCCCTGGAGCAAGACTAGGGTCCTCTAGGCCTCTCTGACTTCTGCCAAGAGGAGACCTGGGTTCCTGGCCTTGCTCCACTACAGGCTTCTTCGCAAGTCTGGGTTTGAAAGCTTGGGTCAAGGTCAACGGAGAAGGTGGGCTTTGTGGATGGATCTCTCGGGCTGTACCGCTGCCCTCCATGTGTGGGTTGTGTGGACCTGTGTTGCTGTTTCTAACTGGTAGCCTGGAGCTGATGATGTCCCCGTCCTGCGGGATTACAGGCAGGATCGGGTGAATTTGTGCTGTGTGGAGCCAGGCCCAGCACAGGAAATACTCTAGCTGTTAGCGGCACTGTGATCCCACGCTGAATGCAGCTGTTTCATCTGTAAATGACACTCGGAAGCGGTTTTCACTGAAAAATTCCCACCACACCTCCAACCAGTCACTTAATCAAAATACCCAAGACTTTGGCCCCTGACAAAAATGTGTATGTGTTTGGGGTGAAGGCCCCTCCTCAGCCAGGTACGGTGGTGCAGGTCTGTGATTGCAGTACCCTGGGAGGCTGAGGCAGGAAGATCACTAGATTGAGCCTGGCCTGGGCAATTTAGTGCGATGCCAAGCAATGATGCCTAATGAGGGTTGAGACCCCTGGATAGATGATCTGATGGGCTCCCCCAGTGTGGGACAGCTCCTCCTGTCCTGGGCCATGCAGAGCCAGCATCTCTTAGCCCCCCAGTGGCTGCAGTTTGGATGGGAGCCCTTTACCACCTGTGCAGCTAGAAGCAAGTCCCTTCCCATTCACTGGGTTGAAGTCTCATTGAAATGAGAATAATATCCTGGCCGCGCTTACCCAGAGACTCTTACTACTGATAGGACCTGTTATAAAAGTGGCAATTAAGTCATTCCTTCCTGTGATAAACGTTTATGGAGCTTGGTATACCTTATCTCTTTCCCCACCGTGATTATGGAATTAAAGTCTCCTGGCAAGCACACTTGTACTATCAGCACTCTGGGAGGCTGAGGCAGGAGGATTACAGCTTCGAGTCCAGTTTGGGTAGTTTAGCAAGATGCTTTCTCAAAATTAAAAAATAAAAAAGGGGGTAGGGATGTAGCTCAGGATGAGGGTCCTGGGTCCAATCCCTAGTACTGAACAAAACAAAACAAAACAAAACAAACTTAGAGAGCTCCAATCTGACCCACCAGACAAGCCGAGTCCTATGTCAACCTTCATTTTTTTTTTTTTTTAAGCTCCTGCTGGGGATCAAGTGAAGCAGTGATGGAAAGAGCCTAGAACAAGCCCTGACACAAAGTAGCTGTTGTCACTCGTTACTGTGACTGCCAGAGGCTGGGTGAGAGTGGGCCTCAGGGTTCGCATGCCATGCAGAAAGCAGGTGGGCCAGGCTGAGGAAGGTGATGCCTAAGGCAGACAGAGAAGAATGGAATACATTACGTCTATGGAAAACGGGCGAGGGTAAGCACTTCGAAGGTGCTAGTTCATGAAGAAGCTATGAGGAGCTGCTTGGCTCAAACATGTACCGACAGCCAGGCATGATGGTACGTGCCCATAATCCAGCACTCTGGGAGGCTGAGGCAGGAGGCTTGCAAGTTTGAACCCAGCCTGGGAAATTTAGCAATTTAGTGAGACCCTGACTCAAAATAAAGCTAAATAAGTGAATGAGCATAGATAAAAAGGGCTGAATGTGTAGCTCAGTGCAGAGGCCCAGGGTTCAAGCCTTAGTACTGCATGCACACACACACACACCAAATAAATAAAACATGAAAGGTGTACAGGGTACCTTCATGTACCAGGCACTGTACTGGGAGGTGGGCATACAGGAGACAGCCAGAGGCACCCAGTCTTAGCCCTCAAGGAAGTCCCTGCATGGGACAAGACACATGCCCAGGAGTGTCACTGCTGTGTAACAAGGGATACTGAAGGCTCAGGGAAGACAGCGACCTAGACTTAGTGGCAGCTTTAGCTGAGGATGGGTAGTTGATCAAAGGCATAACATGTAATATATATTATAACATAATATAACAGAAGGCTGCCCAAGAAGAAACAGGAGTTGGGGCTGCTGATAGTTAGAGGACAAGTGACAGCTCAGCATGTGGCACATGCCTGTAATCACAGCACACAGGACTCAGGAAGCTGAGACAGGAAGATTGTGAGTTTGAGGCCAGGGTGGATTACACAGTGAATTCAAGGCCAGCTTGGACATAAGAGACCCTGTCTCAAAGTGGGGGGCAGGGGGATGAGGCCCACAGTGCAAGCGGAGCCTTGGTCATGAGGATTTAACCAGCAAGTTAAGGAAGTTTGGCTTTATATCAAGTACAGTGGGGATTCACTATTGTTCTGAAGTCTAAAAACGTGACCAAATTTTCTTTTTAGATAGAAAATTTGTGGGTGAGGGACGAAAAAGATGAGGTAGAGGCAGGCCAATAAGGAGGCACCTGTTGTCACCCAGGTATGGCTATGGTAAGAGTCAGGGAACTACAGAGGGAGGAAATTCTAGTGGAAAAAGGCAGGATTTGGAGCTCCTTGGCTGAGGGAGATAAAGAGGGGTGAGTGGTATTGAGGAAACACAGAGGACCTGGCTTGGGACTGAGGCTGCTGCTCAGTAGAGTGCTTGCCCAGTGTGTAGGATTCTACTGCCAGCGCTGTAGGAAACAAAAGAGAGACACAAATACTCCATCTGGAACACCAAGGAGCGATGGCACGTGTGGGTGCTGGGGAATCACTCCTGGCCTGGAAATCCTTGGTTCTTAGGAATTCTCGAGTGGATGGCCACCACCTTGGCTCAGAGTGAGGGCCTGCCTTTTCCTGACTTCTCTGGGAAGAGCTGGGAATTCCTGGCCTACAGATGCCATGTTGGGCCGGGCCTCCCAGCCCTAGCCCCAGCCCCAGCCCCAGCCCCAGCCCCAGCCCCTCCCACACACACGCAGGGAGGGACATGCTGTGCGCCGGTCCGTGACACATGGTGGGCCATGGAAGTGAGTGTGTCCAGGGGAGCCCCTGTTCCCAACTTCTGGGATCTAGCCTTAGTGGTGACCTCGCGAGAAGGTCAGAGAGCAGGTTCTCTGGGCCTAGGACACACAGGACAGCAGGGTGTCATGGCTATGCTGTGGACCTGGCAGCCAGGACTTGTGTGTTTCTGCCTGGATCCTGTGCCCCTGGTTGGGAGACAGCAGCACAGGGTGTGTTCTTGTCTACCGCTGGGCCTTCAATGGTTTGGTTCCGGTAGTGATTCTGTGGCTGAGGCCTTCCACTTCCCCTGTGTCTGAAGTGCTTGAAGCTGGAACTCTTCTTCCCCACTAGTTCCTCTCTCTCTCTGTGTGTGTGTGTGTGTGTGTGTGTGTGTGTGTGTGTGTTGGGGCATCACCACATCCTTGCCTGCTCCCCCACCCCACCCAGTTCCAGCCTTTCCCGCAGCACTGTCAGCCTCCTTCAGTCAGTTCTTTGCCCCCCTCACCAAGCTTTGGTTGCAGTGAGATTGTGACTTGAATTAATTCTTGGGAGAAAAATCATGAAAGGGGGGCCCTGAGGAGGGGCAGTGAGTCACGTTTCCATGTGTGTTTTTCAAAGTTTCCAATGGGAGTTTGGAAAACAACAGCCTGTTGGTTGCCAGTCTGAAAGTGCCTCTCCCAGGGATCCTTATCCTGTTTCTGTAGGTCTTAGCTTACCTGCTGCACCCTGGCTCATCCTGAGCTTTTGCTTCATTTCTTGGGATCCCCTCTTCCTCTGGGATTGTACTTGTGTATGGGTGCTGGGAAGTCCCCCCGAGGTATAGCTTTAGGCCTTCCTCTGCTCATTCCACATTGATAAGCTTCATCTACCCTGCTTCCAAATGGACCCCTGGGGCTGCAGTGGAGTTGGGGGCTATGTTCAGCAGCCACTTTGGCCAACTCTCCAGTCCTTGAGAACCTTTCTCATTGGCACCACGGAGCTCCAGCAGCTTCCTCTGTGTGCCTGCCCTTCAGCCTGTGTGTTCCAGAAAACTAAGGGCTGTGGCTGAGAGTGAGTGACAAGCCCTGCAGACCGAACCCTGGGAGGTGGACATGGAAGAGATCCTACAGCAAGTGCTTCTGTGTGCTGGGCCACATCCAGTGTCAGGGAAGCCTCCCACACCCCTGAGAGGAGGTGTCAGGATTCCCATTTTTCACACAGAAGCTTAGGCAGAGGGTGGGAGGGAACTCCTCCCGCAAGCCCTGCACTCTGCCTCACCTGCTTTGGAGGGGTCCTGGGCTAGCTGTCCCCCTCGCTGCTCCCTTCTGGTGGCTACCTCTCCCCACTTCTGACTAATAGTTTCCAGCACTGTGGCACATCCTGCCCATGCTGTGCCCATGCCAGGGACAGCCCACATCACGTGGGCCACATCTGGCGCCATCTGAGGACACTCCACCCTTCCCTCCCTTGCTCCTAGCCCCTCCTCTGTCCAGAGGCCACAACGGGAAGAGCCCCCCAGGCCCCCCCAGCCCTGCCCCAGGGAACCTCTGGTGGGTCCTCCTTCCCTCCTCCCACCTACTTTGCCTGCCACCTGCCTGACTGAATCCTCTCTCTGGCATCCACTTCTCAGTCCCCAGTTGCTTACTGAATAGTGGATAGGGAAAGGGGTATTTTGCAGGTCTGAGCCCCTAGGGCTTCTCCAGGTTAGGGAAGGCCTGGTGGCAGCACAAAGATTAAATTGCCCCAGCCCAGCCTTCTGGCCTGTTGCCAGCTTGGGCTGGGTGGCGAATAGAGGTGACCTCAAGATGTACCTGTTTGGAGAGGTGGCCATAGCTGAGCCTGCAGGGTGGGGTGAGTGCTGGAGGAGAGCACGTGGCTCACTCTCTGTCTTTTCTGACAGACAGGGAGGAGCCCCAAAGGGCCTTCGGCTGCAGGCCATGCCCCTCCTCCCCTCTGCTTAGCAACCGTTGTCATCAGGTAAATATTTGCCCCACCAGGATCTGGGGCTGGAGCACTGGCATAAGTTGGGGGTTGCCCCTCTCAATTCCTGGGCTTCTCTCTGCCCATGTACCAGCTCTAAGTCCCCCTCCCCCCCCAGCCTGGACTCCAGATGTGATGCCTTGTTGTGCCCCCCACCCCCAGACTTTCCCCCTTTCCCCACTCCACCCTGTGTTCACTCCCAGACATCCACTAGGGGACCTGAATGAGGACCCAACCCCAAGCCAGACAGGTCCTCTGCCTGCTTTCCACCACAAGCTCAGAGTCCCAGGGCCTCACCCCTTCCACCCCCAGGAAGCATGCCTTCCACCTTGCCACCTCTAACCCCAGCTCTCACAAGCTCAGGGAGACTGAAGTCAAGGGGGAATATTTTGGCTGGATGACATCCTCCACTCCAGGCCAAGAGTCTCTCACCAGCACCATGTTTGTCTTGTCTGCTGGGTAAGACTGGAGACCATGGCCAAGAGGAAACATCACCTCTCTCCCTAGGTACCCTGGCAGGTCCGGGCTGGAGAGTGCCAGCCCTGCATCCTGCCCTGCCCCAGGTTCTTGCTCTCCTCTCCTCCTCCAGTGGTGTTTTTAATTACCTGTCACAGTGATGAAGAGACCAAGATGAGGTGTGGCTGCAGGGTGCCCTGTGAACTTTGAGCTTGCTGAGCAGGCAGAGGGTGAATGGGTGCTCCTCGGGAGCGGGTGTGTGAGCTGGCTTAGGGATAGTGGACCAAAAAATCTGGGTAGTTGGACAAATCGGGGAGGGCTTTGGGCTTCGGGGTTCCCTGACTCCTCCCACCTCTGGAGTCCTAGCTTCTCTGCAGCGAGTGTTGAAAAGTTGGCATGAGGACAGTCCTTTCCGCATCCCTCAGGGCCTCCTGACCCCCAGAGACCCTGCCCATCCGATAACCTCCCAGGGCTCCTCCCCACTTTTCTAGGAACTCTGTGCCACAGCCGACTTCACTTTCCCAGCTTACCCCTTAGCCTGAGTGCCAGGCAGACCCTTCAAAGGGGACCCTTAGGTGCTTGGAGGTTGGGGACAGAGGCAGAGTTACCCTGAAGCTAAGGAAGGGGAAGCTTCAGGGCTTGAGTTGCACAGGCCTTTCTGAGAGGAGCCGCCAGTGTTTCCATGCGGTCATATGTCCGGTTGAAATTTGTAGTTAGCACTGTATTTCTTAAAGAGCATGTCCCCACACAACTGTGCCCAGACATCCCTATGTCCGCCCGAAGCAGGGTCCCTTATCCTAGGAAGCCCCTCTGTCTGAGCGAGAGCAGAAACCCTCTTCTGCCTCCCTCGCTGGAAGTGTGGTGGGAGCTTGCGGATCTTTTTCCTGCGCTCGCTCGTGTCCTGGAGTTGTGGCGCTTCTGTTTGTTGCCCTGGCAACAGGGAAAGGAAACCCCCATTTAGGAGGCAGGGGAGGCCCCAGCAACCGCACACACAGACACACACAGACCGCACGCAGCCGCCCACGCGCCCCGGATGCCTGCGTCAGTGCCTCTCGGGGTGGGCGAGCCCTGCCCGCTCCCGCCCCGGACCCGCAGGTGGCTGGAGGCCGAGACTGAAAGTCCTGCCCGCGGATTTCTGCAGGCGCTGCTGCGCTGCGAACTGTGTACTGTGGGCTGCTCTGTGACAACGCAGGGAGCCCGAGGCAAGGCGCTAGTAGGGTGGCCAGGCCTGCACGGTAGGGTGGGGGAGCCGGTGTGGAATGTTGGGAAGGAAGCTGTGGGCAGGACCTAAGGTTTGCTGTTGCATTGGCTTCCTGTGGTCTTGGTGGAATTTCAGAGAAGCAGCAGAAATCCGGGTTTGGGGCCTGCGTCTGTCTCCTATCAGGTGTGTGGCTTCGGGTTGATCAGTCAACCTGCCCCATCTCTTTGTCATAACATAGGGATAATGGTACTTGCTTATGCTCCTCCAATAGGTCTATCTGGAAAGCAGTCTTGATTGTGAAAGGGTTGTCACCAGGGAGGCCCACCCAGGTGCGAGATGTGAGGGTAGTTCTACCTTTACCCAGCGGCTGCTTCCTGCCTGGCAGGAGCCCTGAGCTGAGATCTGCCTGCCTCCCTCCCGTGGCATACTTGGAGCACCAGAGCCAGGCCCTTGGAGTGGCCTGGCTTCTAAATCCGCCCGGACGGCTGGCTGCCCACCCCTATTGTAACTGGCATAGGGTCAGAGCCCTATCATGGGGATGGGGATTCTGGGCCTGCCTAGCCATGTGACCTTGAGCAAATCCTTCCAGCTGAAGCCTCGGAGCCCATTTATCAAGATAAAAGTTTTTATTCTTCAGAGTCTGGGGGCCTTCTGGGATAGGAATCTAGGGATTATCAGCTGGGGTACCCCAACTAGGGTGGCTCTACCTTTGCCACTTACATCCTCATACCACAGTCTCTCCAGTACTGGAATTTACAGGCCTGTGCCATTGCACCTGGCTGTCATTTAGTATAGTGTGTGTGTGTGTGTGTGTGTGTGTGTGTGTGTGTGGTTTCGTTTGAATGAGAAGTTCTGCACCATCAAATGGCTTTCAGGCACTTGCTCCTTAGGGTTTCCTTCTCAGTCAGCTGTGAACCAGCCTCATCTCACCTAGTCCAAGCCCCTGCAGTGCTATCTCAGGCCAATTACCTCTCAGAGTTTTGGGTTCTTGATTTAGCTCAAGCGCGCAGTCGTGAGTTCGATCCCCAGTACCGATTTTAAAAAAAAAAAGAACTCACTATAAGGCTGTACATGGTGCTGCACACCTGTAATCCCAGCACGCAGGAGGCTGAGATGGGAGGATCACTGTGAGTTTGAGGCCAGCTTGGGCTGCAAAGTGAGTTCAAGGCCAGCCTGAACTACATAGTGAGACCCTGCCTCCCTGTCTCAAAACAAAACAAAAAAAACACAAAACTTCACTATAAGGAGATCCCCAAACAATGACCTTGGATCGCCATATCACCCACACCTTGGCAGACCCTTCACAGAGTCACCCCTACCCATCCTTGCCTAACTGCTTCCCTAATAGCCTAGGATCTCTTCTTACTCCTTTCAGACTCTCACCTGCCAGGATTACAGCCTGGTGGTAAGACCTTAGCCTCTGGAGGGAGGCCAGCCTGTATTAAAATTCCAGTTCTGCTGCTGACAGTTGACCTCACACAAGTGGTTCTTAGCTGGTGGTGATTCTGCCCTTCCCCCAGGACATTTGGCAATCTTTGAAGATATTCTTTTGTCATAACTGGGGACAGAGGTACTACTTGGCATTTAGAGGTCAGGAAGGCTACAGAGTATCTCACAGTGTACAGCCTTCTTCCATAACAAGGAATTATCTGGCCCCAAATGTCCACAGGACCAAGGCTGGGAAAGCCTACCTTACATGAACAAGTTAACCTTCTTGGGCTTTTATTTTTTATTATTTTTTTTATCGGTACCAGGGATCGAACTCATGACCGCGTGCTTGCAAGGCAGGTGCATATACCGCTGAGCTAAATTCCCAGCCCTTTTTGGGCTTTTAGTTTTGTCTGTGAAATAGGGCTAGTAAAAGGATCTGTGTAGTGCTATCTTATACGCTTAACATGATAATGCAGATTCCTAGTGCCCAAAATAGTTAAGTGCCCTGTAAGTACTCCATATATTATTACTATGCTTCTGGAACCACACTTGGTTGTACCCCTCTGCTGAGCTCATCCCATACCAGCTTGGCTTTCTCTTACCAAGACTAGTGCCTTTGATTTTTAAAAAAAATTTTATTATTTTTTAATTAGATAAAATCTTGCTGTGTTACCAAGCCTGTCCTTGAACCAGTAAGCTCAAGTGAACCTCCTGTCTCAGCCTCCAGAATGGCTGGCATCTGGTTCTGCCTCTGAAGTCCTTCTTGCTTGTCTGGATTCTGTCCTCTTCTAGGCCTCCAGTCCTGTCAAGCAGGCAGAGTCCTCTTCCTCAGGCTCAGTCCTAACGCAGGTTCCTACCTCCACCTCCCTGTCCCCTCATCTCTCCCCACCACTGCCTGTCCACCCACCGTTTCCAGCCTAGCCCTGCTGCTGTCCTCCTGACAGAGGCCGCACACTAGCTCTCTCTAGCTCCAGTACCTCAGCAGACTCCCGGCACCTGTGTGCTTCCCACATGTTCAGCCAAACTGCCAGAAGATGGTCAGGTTCGCCTTGGGTTTGGACCAGGCCACTGGCCTCAAGTTCTGAGCTCCCATGTTTCTTACTGTCTGCAGTTGGGAAAGTCCACTTTACCTGTAAAGTGATGAGACAGTCTTCAGTCCATGAGCTCATTTTGTGAACCAGGCTGGGAATGTGTGTGAAAACACACCTGGAGAGACTAGGTGTGGTGGTAGTGTATGCTGGTAAAGCCCAGCATTCAGGAGACTGGGGCAAATTCAAGGCCAGGCTGGGCAATTTAGCTAGATCCTGTCTCAAAAAAAAGGGGGGTGGGTGGAAATGAAACCCAGTGGTAGAGTGCTCTTGGGTTCAATCCTCAGTACCAAAAAAAAAGTCAAAGTATAAAGTTGTACTCTGAGCAGTGCTCCTTTTCATTCTCATAGCACCTGTTACTTTACTGGAAACTATAATTTTGCCAGGTATATTTTCACACATGTCGTCCCAACATTTAGAAGACCAAGGCAGGATAATAGCCATAAATTCAAGGCCAGTCTGGGCTACAGTGAGTTTAAGGCCAACCTGACCCTGTCTCAAAAAAAATACCTATAATTTTGCCTTTTGTTATTGGCTATCTTTGCTAAAATGTCAGTTCCATGGGTGTAGGCATTTTTATCTGTTTCTGTCCTTGCTCTTTGCAGTGCTAGAGATGGAATGTGGGGCCTTCTACATGCTATGCAGGAACTTTACCACTGAGCCTTGGCCCGGTTCTCAATGTGTGGCCTGACTTTTATCTGTTTTCTACACTGCCATATGCTTAGTGCCTACTAGAATGCCTAGCACGTAGCAGCTATTCAAAAATACTTGTTATAGGAGGGAATTCTCTATACTTCTGTGACAGCCCTAAGCCTACCTTCTCCATTAAACCTTCCTTCAGGTGAGTATAACCTTCTTTATAGAAATATCCCCATTTTACAGATGAGGAAATTGAGACTGAAGAAAATGGAATGACCTACCTAGAGTCACTCACCTGAAAGGTGCCAGGGCCACATACAACTCTTGTATGCTGCCATGGGGCCAGGCTTAGGGACTGAGGACAAGATTTGGTCCTTCCTTCATAACACTTGCAGGAAGAGAGATTACAAAGGGAGACCCAGCATGCTATACAACACAGAAGAGCCTCCCTGACCGCCCCAGGTCATTGTTCTCTAAGGCAAGCATCCCAACCAATCCTTCGCTTGAACCACTATATAGATCTATATATACAGGCCTTAGCTCTGAGCTGCATTGCTAAATTGCCCAGGCTGGCCTTGAACTTTTTTTTTTTTTTTTTTGGTACTGAGGATCAAACTCACGACCTCACACTTGTAAGGCAGGTGCTCATGCCACTGAGCTAAACCCCCCGGCCTGGCCTTGAATTTCTGATTTTGCTTCAACCTCCCAGAGTGCTGGGATTAAGGCACATGCCACCATGAACTGGCTTTGGCTACTGTATTGTGAGTGTGTTCACTAATGCTATAGATTCCAGACTTCTAGGATCCATTTGGAATTCATTAGCCAGTTTAGAGCACCATGCTGTTCTTTAACCACTTGGACTTCTTAGTTTTGCTTCATCCTCTGTCTTTACCAGTGTAAGCTTCCTTGAGAGCTAGCACAGCATAGCAGCTGTCCTCGAACTCAGTGATCCTCCGGCCTCAGCCTCCCAAGTGCTTGGGTTACAGGCACGCAGCACCATGCAATACTCAATCCCATCTTTGGTAGCCACCCTGTCCCAGAAGATCAAACACCACACAGGGAGTGAGGGGCAGGACAGAACCTGGTCACCACACTCTCAGCTCCCTTCCCCCAGCTCTTGGGCGTGGCCTTCCCTATTTTTCTCCTGCTCTTTCTGGGATTGGTGATACATGCTCTGTCTTGGGGAAGAGTAGATTCATGGTATTTGGAGTTCACAGTCAGGATGGAATATGCAGGATAAAGACTTTTCTCCTCTGAAGTTTAGATTTAGGATTGAGGCCATTTTGGTGGTGGTGGTAAGGGAAACCCTTTGGAAAGAGCTCAAAGTGAAACATGGAATGAAAGCTCCCCCCACACACACCTTTTCTCCAAAAATGGGGGTGGGTCTAGGATAGGAAGGGTTAAGTGTGGCTTTACATCTTCAGCCGAGAGGGGAAGTGGAGGGCTCAGTGGCAGGGAGTGGCTGAGACAGTGGGAACAGCCTGAGCCATCCCGTGTGTTTCACTAACTGTCTTTACACTATGCCGCTGCTCCGGGTTTAGGGGCAGAATGGGGAGAGGCAGAGCAGAGTTTTTGTTTAGGAAGCTGAGCATGGATGCCATACCCTGGGGGAGAGGGTACAGCAAGACAAACCCATGTCCTGGGTCCTGTCACCTGGTAACATCCTGGGTTCCTACCGTATTGCCTAGTCCCTTGCACAGAAATGAGAACCCAAGTATTCCCACCTAGAATCACTCCACAAATACCGAGTCCTCACCCTAATTTAATCCCTGGTCCCTTGGAGGCCTGGTCCCAACCCCAGAACCAAATGCTATCCAGCCCTGCTTCCCACATGACCTCAAGAAGTGCTGAAGCTGGTTGAGTTAGCAGCATAATCTAATTCCCCAGTTTCCTCAGCAAAGAATAAACTGCAAGAGTGCTCCTCCCACACCCTCCCCCAGCCCGCTGGGCAGGATAACCAGGAGCTTGGCACTGCCATCTTTTAGACAGGGTGTGGTTGCTGGCAGGGTGGCCAGAACTAGCTAGAGGAGAGTAGAAGGCTGAACAAAGGATGGGTGGAAGCTGTATAGCCTGGGACAGGGAATTTTGGGACCTGAGTGATACTCTTTGGTAAGACCCCCTCCCTCCCCAGGCTGGATGCCAAGCAGACCTCTGGCCACAGGGGAATGTGGAGATCACTGTGGTGCTGGCCTTCCTAGTCAGCAAGGCCATGAGGTGTCCCCTGTCCCTTAGTCTCTGGCTGGAACCAAGATGGAGATCAAACATTGGCTGTCACGCACACGCGCGCGCACACACACACACATGCACACACGCAGAGCTCCCCCTTTCAGCCCTTTCTGGGAACCACAAAAATCTGGGACCTGGTATCCTGGCAACGTGGTGAATGTACACACAACTCTGTATCTGTTTTAAATTATCCATTAAAATAAGTACAGACTTGGAAAAAAAATAAGTCCTGGAGTTGGTTGGATGGGTAAACAGTAGAAACGGACAGAATGAGTAGAGATCTAGGTGGCCTTTTTCCAAGGCCTGGATTCAAAGGAAGAGAGCAGGAGCAGGGAAGGGGCAGCCTCTGGGTCCTATTCTTGGCCTTCTCTGGGTGACCCAGTATTGTTGTTTGCATTAAAGACTCAATGGTTGGTTTTAAAGGCAGATGAGCTGGGACAGAGCATAGGGGAAAGAACCCTAGATTCCTGACCCTGCCCCAAAATTGTGGGCATACAGGAGCCTCTCAAGGAACCGGGACATAACCCCCTCCTGGCTTTCCAAGATGCAGCACTGAATGGGCAGCCCACAAGTGGGGGGGGTAGAGGTGACTCACTAGTGGGGGGGCAGTGCTGGAAGAAGGGTGAGTCACTCCGATGGGCACCACTCGGCCCTCCCGCATTCCGCTTCCCAGCCCTGCTGTCGGGCCCATTCCCTGGCTTTGCACCCGCTTACTGCGCGCCCCCCCCCGTCCTGATTTGCCCACCCACTGCCATCTCTTGGCTCTGGCCTCTACCCTAGAAGTCATGAGGCACTGGGCACAAACTTAGAGCCGAGAGAGCTGGATAGTCAGGAACCAAGACTGTAGAGCCCCGCGCGGACCGGGGTGGGGGAAGGGTGCGGCCCTGCCACTCCCGCCCCGCCCCGCCCACGTGCTGTGTGACGGCCCCTTTAAGGAGGCGGCCCCGCCCCCGCAGGGAGGACCTATTAGAGCTGGGCCCCGGCGCCGGTGACTCAGTGTTCGCGGGGGCGCCGCACCTACACCGGCCAACCCGGGTCCCGACGTCCGACTGCGCCGGCCCAGCTCTCTGCGCTCGCCGGAGCCAGCGGCCAGCGCGCTCCGCCCCCAGCGGCCTCGGTCTCGCGCTCCAGCCCAGCGCCCTTCCCGGGACCCCTGCCCTTCGGGCAGCGCTGCCACCCTGCCGGCCATGGAGACCCCGTCCCAGCGGCGCGCCACCCGCAGCGGGGCGCAGGCCACCTCCACTCCGCTGTCACCCACCCGCATCACCAGGCTTCAGGAGAAGGAGGACCTGCAGGAGCTCAACGACCGGCTGGCCGTCTACATCGACCGCGTGCGCTCGCTGGAGACTGAGAACGCAGGGCTGCGCCTTCGCATCACTGAGTCGGAGGAGGTGGTCAGCCGTGAGGTGTCCGGCATCAAGGCCGCCTACGAGGCCGAGCTGGGGGATGCCCGCAAGACCCTTGACTCAGTGGCCAAGGAGCGCGCCCGCCTGCAGCTGGAGCTTGGCAAAGTGCGCGAGGAGTTTAAGGAGCTCAAGGCGCGGTGAGTGCAGCCAGGTGGCGGCGTGCTGGGCGCTGTCATGAGCGCGGTGGACAGTACGCTGGCCGGCCGGTTCCAAGAAGGGAGTTGAGGGCCCCGGGCAGTCCATAACTTTGCCAGTCTCCTCCCTCCCGGAAACTGTCCCCAACGGGTGACTGGCAGTACCTAGGGAATTGTCAAGACCCCACAGAGAGGGAAGGGGGTCTCCGGGAGAGAATAGATGACATCGCGGGTGGGTAGGGCATGGTGGCAGGCCCTCAGTCTGTCAGGATGCGATTTGACAACTCTCTGGAGCCTGGGAGAGGGACTTGAGCAATGCAGAACTGGCTCTGCCAGGTCTCTGAACTCTGGACATCCAGAACACGGGGATGAATAAAAGGGTCCTCTTAGAACTTTCTTGGCAGGCTTGGCATAGTGCCAACTTCACCTAAATTGGCTCTGAATACATGATACCCACTGAGACAGAGCCCTGGCATCTGTCCAGTGGGCAAAGAGAGGTCATCGAGTCAGGGTGGCCCCCTTTGTCCTCTGCAGAAGGTGTGGTGGTGACCCCTTTGCATAGTCTTTTCCTGGCTTCCTCCTAAGAGCTGGGAAGCTCTTCCTCACATGCTATGTGTCTGGGACCTTCCTTGGGTTTGGTTAAGGCCCCTTAGAACTGCTCCAGGAGATTGGCTCCCCCGCAGCTCCCACAGCCCTTGGCCTGCCGGGCCCAGGAATGCAAGTGAGGGGGGAGACCCAGGGCAGAAGCCGGGCCCAGGAAGTTGTGTTATGGCCAGGTCTGGGCACCCCTTCCCTCCTCCTGGGCCCTCTGCCTGATGTTTCTGAGGGTCAGGGGCTCTGCCCTGTCCTCCTTCCACTTTCATTTTCTCAGCCAAGCCCTAGCACTCTTTGCTCTGGCCTGTCCTCTTGGCGGGTGATGTCTTGATCTTTGCCTTATTAAACTGCTGGAATACAGTGACATTTTTTGAAATCTGGCCGTTGGGAGATTTAGGCCACTCCCACTACACCCATCCCTGCCCCACCCTACCCCACCCTACTTGATTCCACCTTCTTTTCTAAAATGTAAAATGGCCTTTGGGAGCCTGAAAGGTTAGGCCCTTTCCTGTCATCCTCCAGCGATTTGGTTTTCTTCTCTTCGTCCCTTTTCTCAATGGAGACTTAGGGCAGAGAGTGTTGGGATCCCTAAGTCGCCAGGGGCTCTGGTGTCTCGCTCTTTTTTTGCATTATTTTCTCCAGACTCTTGCTCTTCCCAGAACCTTATGTAACCCTGGTCAGCCACTCTTAGCTTTACCAGCCCCTAGCCTTTGGCAAGGCAAATCGAGAAACCTCCTGATGTGAATGGAAGTTATGTAGGGAGAGATACAACTTCTCTTTTTCTCTCTTTCTTCCTTTCTTTTCTTTTCTTTTCTTTTTTTTTTTTTTTGTACTGGAGATGGAAAGTAAACACTCTTAACTGTGAATTATATATCCCCAGCCAGTTTTTATTTTGATACAGAGTCTCACTAAGTTACTAAATTGCCCAGGCTGGGCTCAGACTTTACATTTTTCTGCCTCAGCCTCCCAGAGTGCTGTGATTACAGGTGTGTGTTACCACATCCAGCTTCTGGTGACTCCTGACCTGTTTTTTGTTTTTTTCCGTACAGGAATTGAACTCACAACCTTGGGCTTGCCAGGCAAGCACCATGGCACTGATCTAGCTCTAGTCCCTTTTTGGGAGAGCTTTTTTCTTTTCTTTTTTTTTTTTTTTTTTTGTCTTTTCTTCGAGACAGGGTCTCTATGCAGTTCAGGCTGAACTTGAGCTCACTTTGTAGCCCAGGCTGATCTCAAAATTGTAATGATTCTCCTGCCTCAGTCTCTTGAGTGCTGGATTTCAGGCTTGTGCTAACATGCTCACCATGATCTCTTCCTCTGTCTCTTTTT